>JAVJAQ010000180.1:0-195869 GCA_032362365.1 Zygogramma bicolorata
AATCCCGAAACCAATTTCACTGTCATACTCCTCTAGTGACTATAATAAAAAAAAGGCCAACACCTCTATTGTACGAAAAGAGGTATGCTGCCAAAAGGCTGAGTGATTTTTGTGTTGATAATCTGAATCTTAGCTGTTCCTATTCACTTGAAGATTATGTCTACGAGCTTCATGGTGTTTCCTGCTTTGCGAGAGAGAAGAAATGAACTTTTTTCTCTTGATTTGAAGGCACTATAAATGCACTATTTACCTATCTGAATCTATATCCTCTACTTCATCAAAAAGAGATAGTAGAATGAACATAGAATATCATTTTAGGTTGTATTTGGCATGATATGTGTCGGTAATTTCACTTTTAAAATAAGGAAATCGTAAGCAAAACGTTGTACACTGCTACGAAACATTCTGAAAAGTTAGTAGGTATACCGCGATTAAAAACGGGAAGATGTGTAATCCGTGTATTGTAAAATATGGAATTTTTCAATTCCCTTCTTTTCCACCCGTAATCTTGGAATTGATAGTCATGGCGTTACGAAGTTAGTTGTGCAAGCTTTTAAAACCCACATTCCGAACAAAGCCTTGTTCCATTTAGATTAGTGGATGTATATATATTAGAACATTGTTTCATTATAAATTGAATGTGACTTCTTGTTTTGGAATGGTAAGACTTTCGTTCTATTTTCGAAATGGCTCATGAGAGATAGTGACTGTTCCAATCAAATGATAAGGGTTACATGAGAAATATCGATTACAATTGAATACAATTTCTTGAAATGATAGTCATAAGTGGAAGTCAAAGAGAAATGAGTGATATGGCGTTTCTCAGTTGAATTCTTTTTTTGCAATGAATCTCGAACTATGTAAATTTTACGAAATAATAATAACATTTCATGAAGATTGTCCGTTATTGAAGGTACACGAACCTGTCACCATGAAAGGTTTCAAAACACAAAATATTCTTAGAAATATTTATGTAGTAAACTTGTTATCAAATTCTTATTTGAAATTCAGATTGCAAAACTTTTGATTGGACACTTAAGATCGCAATATAAAACTACAAATATTTTCGAATATCATTATTAAAATATTTATTTCGTACCAACCATCTTCAGGCACGTATTTTCTGTTGAATACTTTGTACACATTTTATTAACCGGTGATAGAGGAAGAGGAAATGAAAAAATTTGAAAGTTATTGAAATATCTGATTACTCACGCTGATCGTCAATCAATAGCAGTTTTCCCCTTTATTATTAGTTAGCGCCACTTGCTACTAATTGACCACTAACAAAATATTGAATTGGTTCCTAGGTTTTTGAGGTGTTGAATTTTTCAGACTTGTGCTCCTCTGTGATTTGGCTTTCAGTAAAATGAAGGTGTACATACAAAAAAAAAGAATACAATGAAAAATCGCTTTTAACAGAAGCGTTAACTCTGTCCTCTGGGATCGTGAGTACTAAAAAAAACAAACAACATTCAATGATTTATCACTTGAGGATTAGGCGACGTTTTGTTCTATATTGAGCAATTTCCTGGGCCTGACAAAAAAATTTTCACATGAAATTTATTTCGAGATATGATTGGTATGCCACACGCATTCATTAAAACCTAGCTGAATGTAAAAACGTTTTATTTACCACTAATACATAATGTAAGTATTATACTTATGGTTCCTGCAGTATAATGCCATATATCATTCCCTTAGGGAATAATGGCGAGGGATTAATAGAAATAGTCTTTATTCCCTCTTGTATTCGAATTGGATATAACCATGGAAACGATATAACCAATTATTTATTTATGATAAATAAATTAGTCGTAAATAAAGTAGAATATACTACTCGCAATAATGACTATTATCATTGACTCGTGGTATAATCTACTATCAATCTCTACGTAGGGTAATGACATTTGCAAAAAATTATGATGTTGCTGTTTATTGGGCCCAGTAAACACAGGAATATCTATGGGTCCCTGAGTTGGACATACAATGGACATCTATTTGCATCTATAGGCGCAGGGATTGAACCACTGACCTTCAGATTACGGGACTATTTTTTTTACCAGTACTACACGAGGGTTATTACTTTGTAGAAAAAAGTAGGGTGAGAGTGTGGCAAAGACGATTTCTCGAATCATATGCGAGGCAACATAAAAGGCAATACAAAAAATTCATAAATCTGACAAAACCAATGGGAGAACAAAAATGAATGGTGGCAGGATGTCCACTGGATATCCATTCCATAGTCGACAAAGGATATTCCCGTTAGGTTATTTTCGGTAGGGAACATTTATTCGACGTCCTTTTCATGTCCACAGCGGGATATTGTGTTCGGAGATGGACATCCATGGGATGTTTATTTGATGTCCGTTGGATGTTCCATCCTTGTCTATGTCCATATAGACAATATATACCAATACAAGAACTTTCATGGATATTCATTGGATTTCCTGTGTTTAATGGGTGAAAGTAGGTTAGGTTTGGAAATTACCACATTTCCGAATGAGTGTGAATAAAATGATGTATCATATGTTATCAACATATGAATGAAAAAACCCTCATAATTCAAAAACTGCGATGACTATGAATATCCTACATTTTAACATGTGATTCCTAGTAATATTTGGACATTTTTCTTTGCCTGGAAATATACAGAGCTCTTCAGAGTTACAAATTGTGAAAACTCAGTGATGATTATTCAACAAACTGAACTTGTGTAAATGTTGGTTGCTGCCAACTTTCGTCTCTGCAGTAGGAACTCATTGTAGAAAAGATAACTTTTGTGTGTTCACCCAATCAGGATAATTTTCAGATTTGGCTGCGTGGAAAATTCTCAGCATTCAGTGGTGATATCAATATGTCTTCATAAGGTTTTATAAAGTTGTTGCTTCCCCGAAAAAAAATTTATCAAAATTGGGATCCAACAAGGAAAATAAATGATTTTATATTATTACTGTAAATGAGAAGTATTGAGGGTGTAGTTCGCTAGTATGGAATCGGTATTTGAAGAAAACGTTTATTATTCAGAACGCTAATAAAATGTAACTGCCTTAGCGCGCATATATTATTGAAACCATTCGTGGCACGTGCTAATTCAGAATTGAAAATTCCAAGCGTGATTTCGGCTATCGGCACTTGACTATTTTATGTGCGACCATCAATCGGATTTTGGTTATCCTTTCCGTAGCGGGAAAAATAATTTTAGTCAGTAATATACCTAGTTATTTATGTATCAAGGCCACAAATTTAAAATTTGTAGGGGTGAGTGTATATTTGCTAACGGAATTAATTTTCTTTCATCCCCTGAAATAATTTTTCAGTTGCCGGTTTCAATTCTGCATCGGTTTTTTCAGCAGTCCTGTTTTTTGTCAGATACCCCTATATTTTCTCCCATAACTTATGATTCATCGATAATCTCTTTTTGAGTCGCTGAAAACCTGTTGAATCCTCATTACTTTAATGTATGCTCATCCAAAGATGTTGTTTCAAAATGTATCCGACCGTCATCAATTTTGTAGTGTGGTTGGTGACGAAACTAATCGAATGATTTGCCGCATATATACCATCACTATTTTGAAATTTTTCGAATTATTTTTTCATTCTGCGTCAAATATTAACCTTTGAAGTCCTTGACTCGAAGCACACGCCTACCAAGATGATTATTATCAAACCATCCTTTTCATTCAAATGTGTTGGCAAATGTCAAGTTTTGCGTTGTTGCCGAAACAATTGATTTTGTTTCATGTCCATTTTCTGATTCATTTAGATATTTCTTTGAATCATACCATTTACTTTTATCTCTCAGATATCATTCAGAGTTCGATTAAGCATTTATGTTTGGTCACTCTAAATCCTGAAAATAAGATATGGTAAATTTTGTACCAGTACCTGAAATGTCCTTGTTAAAGGAAGTCGAATGGAATAATATGCATGATTTGATCCACAAACACACCTGCCTGAAGGGATATAAATTCCCTATCAAATCTGTTGTCAGACCGCAAGAAGAAAATATGTGATTCTGCGATATAATGCAAATGTGAAAATCACAAGTTTGATTTTCCGCAATGAAAACACAGCTTATCCAATCCATCTTGGCACAGCACTTATGACGTATCTCTCAGATGTATACTAAATTAAAAAAACACCTATTATATGTGTTCACTGTGTTGAAATTTATTTCTAGAAGGTGTTTTATCTTTCGTCATGGTCTACACTACCAGTGGGCAACTGAAAAAGTATCTGAGTTTGTGCCAAGATGGATTGGATAAGCTGTAAATTCAAGTATTATTTTCAGGGGTAATATAATAAGTGGTATGATTATTACCGATAATTTTTTGGAATATTAATGAATTGCAATCCCAAAGCTGAAAATACAACGAGTCCGCAGGACGAGTTGTATTTTCTTGCATTAGGATTGCCAATGAATTGATATTCCAAAAAATTATAGGTTATTAATCATACCACGAATTATATTTAGGACGACAATATAACCCCTGTTTGAGCAAAAATTGTTGAATTGCCTGGTAATTGATTCTTTATTTCTGGCCGTATTCAAGGGAATACTCTTTTCCACTGCTTCATCTATGATACCAATCGCCATTTGTCCCCAACGATCGCTCATATTGATTAAGAAATATAACTAATCAAAACACATAGATTTGACGTTTATAATTAAAATCATTATTTTCACTTGACAGCTAGTAAAACAAAAACTAAGCAGGTTTATCACCGTGAAAATACAGCGACAAGCTATATTTTCACAGTAATTCGGATTCTATTGGCTGAATTTCAAAATTTGAAATAGACTGATTGGTTGTTAAGCAAGGAGATATATTGTCAGTGTTATTTTTGACTCAACAGAAACTGTCACCATCCGCAAGCAGATGTTTTCCAATTAACCCAGGTAAAGTCCATTATCGGGAGTAATTACACGAGTGCTTCAAAATTACCGATAATTTTCCATGAAAGCATGTTGTCTAAAAACTGCATGAGTTTATCTTCATATTTTGTCGACTCCGAAGGAGGAGGGCTCTTTTAGCAAAATATGAAAATAACCGAATGCAGTTTTTTTACTGACAACATGCTTGAATGGAAAATTATCAGGTTTATTTTTATGCACGAGTGTAATTCGGTAGAATATTTCCGGAGTTAAAAAACGACATTTAAAATTCAGTATTTATGCCTGTCAAGTTGACAAATGTACATTTTAACAATCGTTACTATAGATACACGGACCAAGCGGGTATTTTTCGATACCTGCCGGGTATTTACCAGCCGTCTAACTACCAGCTACTGACGAGCGGAACTATCATAGTTATGGGCATACTGCCTCTGCTATTTGTTTTCTACGAAGGAATGCAATAACCATTTTTTTCACTATTCTGAAGCGGTTTTTCTACTAGAACTTTTTTGGTTGTCTAGTGGCAGATACAAAAAAATCCCACCCACTATGGGCACTCATGTCGAGGCCCCCACGCCGTTTTGGCATCATAATTCAGTAGTTTGGGGTGGTCCTCGCACACAAATTTGACTGTTTTTTTCTTGAAAAAGGTTCTCTGATGAAATCTGCCGGAGAAAATACTTTTCTCCAAGAGTTTGCTGCCTCCGAATATGCAGCACTTATGGCTGTCGTTTCACTTGCACTTTATTTTCTTCCCATACTAATGATACTGCGTAACGCGTTATATGGGGCGTTGCACAGTTTCACGTGAATCTGCTATTTTGTATCATATGGTTTAATTTCACGAGTACTGATCATTGGTTTTTTATTGACTTATCCAGGAAGAATAGCTCATGAAATTTTTCGTCATCATTGCATCTTACAATTCAGGAACGCGGATCTAAATTTGGTCGTAGGAAAATCTCGATACATTTTACAGAAATTATCACGTGTCCAAGGTTTTACGTCATACATGTGAAATTTTGCAAAATCACGTGGACCCAAGGTCATTTCTTATAGAACCACGATGAAAATCTGGTTGGAGTACGACAATAAAACAAATGACTGGAGTTCAGAGAAAAAGTGGAACGCGTGGCAACGTACGAAACACATTAACAACTGTTGGTCAGATTATCCAATTTAGCACTGCCGGTTTTTATTAGTCATACGTTTGTCAAGTGTTTACGCACACGCGATTCCGTGTTATTGTTTTTGGTTGGTTTTAGAAACGGATCGCGTGTTGTGATGATCCGAAAATTTCCCCGCTACTAATTTTTGTGATCTGTGTCTCAGATAGTTTGCTGTTTCAATTCATTGATCAGCATAAGGAGAGAAAAAGTAATTAGTGATCAATTCTTGTTTTGCTCTACAAAACGTAATGTAATTCTGATTTTCGGAATATGTTATCGGGTAAGGCAAAGGGTTCCGCCATCTTGGACTGAAGGTACGGGAATTTTTTTTCCGATTTAACTCCACGACAAAAATGTCGAATACAAATTTGAAGAGGACAAAATTCCGTTTAATTTTTGTATCTAAACTTTTTTCGTAAGTCTAATCGTCAAATTTCTCGTTTTTCTCATTTCGATAAATGATTTGTAGCCTAATTATTGATTTTTAGCTATTCGTTGCATAATTATTACATTTTTGGAATCCAAAGCTAACTCATTTCTACACCAACACGAGATAGAGCTAACAGCGCGTTGTTTCCAATTGTGGCAATCCCAGTGTAGACCTAATCTATAGATGTTCTTTTCCGAGTTCGATTTGGTTATTTCTTCTCCTTTGAAGGCCAGGGTCGGTTGATGGTGTCTTCGTTACTCAATGGTGAGTCCCGAACGTGTGGCACCGTGCCGCGCCCTTCGTTGGGGATGAAGAAGCCAGAATTTCTTAATTGATAATTTGGCGAACCGTTGGTACCGAATACCTTCCAGGGTTTTCTTCTCCACGTTCCCACCATACAAAGCAACGAGAAACCGTACTCCAGCGTTTTCGAGGTCTTGTACTTTGGCATTCGGATCTTTGAAGAGACTAATAATTTTATCCAGTCTTTTTTTTTTGAACAATGTGAAGAAATTTGATTTTCCCTTGGTTGAAGGGGGATGACGTCTTGTCAAAGCCATTGAATGCACGTAGAAACAAGATGTTTTCGGATGCTTCTTTCACCTTCAAACTCATAGCCGAATTCACCCTTTCAGCAGTATTTTTTCCCGTCGGTTTGCGTAAGTAGATGTCATCCTTCGACGATCCTAACGCTGTCAACAGCACTAGAAGATGTACGTATTCACCCACGACGAAAACAGCGTCAAATGATGAAGAGGGGCGAAACGCTGTGTACACAATCAGTACATCGGCATCTTCTTCAGCTTGCTTGACCGTAGGTAGCTTCCAGGTTTTTTCTGTCATGGAAATCAGGCGACCTTTGTTTTTTCCATTGGCCGAAAATCGTTCTTGAGATTGTTTCATCGATGAGAACTTCCGCAGACGTTTCGCTAACAAGGCTAGGTTTGTTCATGAGAAGAAAATTGATACTTAATAAAAAGGCTACGGTTAGCTTTTTCTATAATTAACAATATGTGGTAGCCTATATGGACTTCATCTGTTATCACTACGTATTCCTTCTATTTTCTCAACAACAAACTGAAAAGCAGGCTACTGTTGAAAAACTAATCAGAATAAGTAGTAGTAACAGACGAAGTCCGTAACTGACCAAAAAAACTTTGGTTTTATATAAATAGCTCACCCCAATAACACAATGTGATTCACTCGGTTATTCATATATATATATATATATATATATATATATATATATATATATATATATATATATATATATATATATATATGCATTACAAAAAATGTAGTAAATTTCGTCCCTTTCTAATTCAAAAATCAGAATTGCTCATCTCATTCTATATGATGCCAAAGTTTACACTGGAAAAGGTGCTAATCCTGAAGGCATGCCCGTTGCAGAATATCATTCAGTTGAATTTGACTTTAACCAATCCATGACAGAAACGGACATTGTACATTTCATAACCTGTCCACTTCTGTTCCCATGGCGAAAAGAGTGTGGAATGAACCTGAGTTAACCATTGTAGATACTACTACTAGCCCACCGAGCTTTACAAATTGAAAGGGTATAAACAGAAATATCTATTTTTGAAAAAAACTGTCGTATTTTTATTCGGTTTGCATGACGAAACAGCAAATATAAAAGTGTGCAATTGTCGAAATTATACGGTTTTACAACAAGACAAAAGGGGAAGTTAACAAGCTAGAAGCTTCGTCACCATTACGCCGTATCAAGAAGAATCCGTCGTTGGCCCCTGTACGTATTTTACGGACTCAACATTGTGGGGGTTAACTCACTTGTACTCCTGAATGGTTCAGCTGGTAACAGAAGTCATTTCTAACCACTTTTTCAAAATCATCACTGAGATATAATTTCCCCTACAGTCTTAACGATATGTCAAAATCAGCACCTCATGTTATATGCTTCAGCAATTTTACTGGTTGAATCAACGTTTCTATCTTGTAATATTATGAATTTCTCAGTACAATGTTTTGTGAAAAATATTGTACCAATTCTGATGAAAGAACTTATGTCATTCAAAATGTTTGAATATAAGCTGTGTGTAGGAGGGTCACCTTGTGGGTTCTTCATGCTCAGCAAATATAAAATCTACGGACATTAATTCATTTTAGAGGTCAAAATACTTCCGTTGGTGTTCACGCTTTCAGATTTCGTGTATCCTGTATAAATATGCATTCGTTGTTTTAAAAAAACAGACCGTTTTACTGAAATTCGTATTCTCGAACAAAAAAGATAACGTTCCTTTGTTCGGTAATTATTCATGTGGAGTAGTTGATATCAAATGAGTGCAGCATTTCTATCGTTAGCATAATAGTTTCCTTATTTTCCATTGGGTGCCTCTCGGGTGCCTCAACACTTAATTCACATACACATGCAATTTGTCTCAAACAGCATACACGACACATTTTTCATGTTGTTAAAATTGCGCCCCCTCCAATTTCAAACAGTTTTGTATGTTATGATGGTACTAATATTCTGCCCATTTTTGTCCAATTTCTATAGGTTATTGTGTTTCATATGAACCTGTTATGTAAATATTCATTTTATCAATAAAGTTTTTATAAAAAAAAAAAAAAATTGAAAGATGAATTAGTATCAATAAGAAGAGCGAGCAACTCAAATTGTCTTGAAATATTACAAGATGGTCTATCTTTATACGAGCCCTACTTTATACGTGCCTAATGCAAAAGTCGAAATATGTAAAAATATCTCATTTCGGTTTGGAATCAGAAATGTGTCATTTTTCCTAGTCGAAGTCTATATCATACCCACTTGTTACTACAAATTTCGACTTCTAGGGACGAATGTGCTCCTACGATATCTTAGTTTTCACCCAGTTTTTGTTTTTGGTGTGATAATTTTCTGATATATTGCCCATTGCGGAGTAATTTTATCGTTACCAAGTCAGAAGTTTTAAGGCGTGATTATGCTCAACCCATTTAACTTGATATCCTCGTTTGTCTGATTTCAAATGCAGAGAATAAACAGCGTTTGTTATAAAATAGCCATTCAAATCGAATTAAACGGGTAATTTAAGTAAATTTTTGGTATTCAGATCAAAACAGTTAATTCTGAACATTTCATTGTGATTGTTCATTTATACTATTTTCACTGGAAAATAAATTTTGTGTTAAGTAAATGTCCAAAACTGTACGGCATTTTTAATAATATAATGTTCGAAAGAAACCAACTATTTTTTTTTAATTGGTATAGCGGACTTCTCACACGATACATTGTCCGTATCGTCATAAGGTATAATTGAGAAATGACTAAATAACCACAGGGCCACTAATAATACAAAGAATATTATTGATGTAATGCGGAAATTTTCGATTTTTGTACATTTTCGACGTCTAATATGTTGCAGACTTTTTAATTACCATGGTATATTCTTTTCACCATAAAAAGGGACCAATGTAACATTTCTTCAACTAGTTTCAAAAATTTTGTAGTACGAATTCAGTAAAATCCAGAGTAAACTCCGGGTAACTGGACATTTAACCGCCTGGCAGTTGCTGTAGTCTTTTGTCCCTAGAAAAGATTATGGTTGTTCCCCCTCACTTTCACGTGTTCGGATCGTCTCAAGAAATGCAATAGTTTTATTGATCTCTCCCCTCGTGCGAAGGGAAGTATCCCGGATGCTGCAAGTTGAATGCACCGTTATATGCTCGTAATTTAACGAATGGTACGAAGGGCACATTGGCATCACTGTTCACAACGAAAATGCGAATGTTACTTACAAGCCGACCGTCGCATCGGCAATCCGATCGCTACGGATACAGTGGACGCGTGGACGCACTACCACAAATCAATCCGTTTCATACGAATCATACGATCCGTACGATGCGTACCTATGGACGCTTACCTTAAATGAGCCCCTATGTACCAATTTCAAAGCAAATCCGACCATTACCAAAGGATTTTGTCTGCAGTTTCGATGATTTTCTATGGAATGTTCAAATCATTTTGTTACGTCGATTAAGTACATGTGCAAAATTTCATTTCGATCGGTTGGCGGAAACAGGTTCGATGATCAGTATTTGACCCACACATACTCAGAAACCAACGCAAATGTTAACAAACAAGTGAATTCAAAGATTTGTGATAAAAATCAGTCGTTACTATCCTCTAAGATTATTTTTAGAAGCTCTAGAATTATTTCCGAGAATGTTTTCGAATCGAGAATTTCATGCCTGTGAATTTTAGCCAGTCTGATGCTTGTATTTCGACTGACTGACAATCATCCGATTTTTGAGAGGAAATCGCCCTGGCGAGTGAAAATCACTCTGGCTTGACATATCATTGTCGTGTCGAGATCTGTCAACGAGGTTAGAATAGAGTATCTTGAAAAATGAGTGAATTTAGTGAATGATTCCATCTGGTTCCTGATTATTATTGTCCAGAGTTTTGTTTGAGATGGATATGATCACCAATTCAATTATAGTTCCAAACGGTTTTGTCATTAAATTTTTATCAGTTGCGGATTTCTTAAAGAAAATCAAACCACTTTTATTCCTCAGTATGGGAAAATTTCACATTGAATTCTAAAGGCCTTCCTTATATTTTTTCATAGTAGTGAAGTTAAAATATTAGTATCCAGATATAATGTTTATATTTATTGGAATCGAAATTCTTATATATTCATGAAGTATCTCATTTTAGGTAGGACATTTGCTATTTCAACTAAATGCAACCCACAAAAACATACGGTGCTACTGGATCGATTGGTGTATTCGATCAACAGACCTCACCTACTGAGATTAAGGACATGAAGCAAGGGCTGTTTCAGTTCCCTAAAATGTGTGCACCAAATTTTTGAATAAACGGTTTCAATTAGATTTTCGTGGATTTCTGAATTCCTACAATAATTTCTGAATTTAATTTGGGATTCAAAAATTCCAAAAACTGAATCGAAGAAGCCGTTACTTGATGAAAATCCATATTAAACAAATATTATACAGTTGCCTGTAAGATCTTCACAAAATAGGGTTTACTAAACCGCGATACGTGTTTCGCTATACAATAGCTTCCTCAAGCAGGAACTTTGAACTTTCAGTTTAAAGGCAACTGTATATAACCCTTCCAAAAATTTCAGCAGGGATTTCAAGATTTCTTTCATGATTTCTCTGGGTTTCGCCAGATATTACAAAGTTTCAAAATGTCATCTGTCTGTCAGTTTAAATTGCCATTATTAAAAAATAGCACTGAAGATGAACGCTTACATAATCACAACTGATATATGATTTCATTCATTTCTAATAATTGATATTGTGATAAAATCACCTTATAACTCAACTTAATTCCTCATGATTCGGAAAATAATTCAAATGTTCAAAATTAACATTCTTCCAATGATGCCACCACATATTTGTGGTTTGCGGAAACAAATTTACCATAGAAATAACTACTTCGCTGCAACTTATCGCATCAAAAAATATTCATGCAACTCGAGAAACTTGCATGAATAAATGCAATTTCGTGGAGTTGCAGCGACAAATTGCATCGTCGAAACAAGCTATAAGATATCTGGTCATTGTGTAGGTACAAACCAACGAAGGTCAATTATATTTTTGACATCTATAATAGTTTAGAATTCTCGGTCTTTTCGGTAGATACGTTCCAACAACGCATCTTCAACGCGTAGAGTTGTATTCAGGCTTTCGCATACTCTATTAGATGACAGCAGAAAACGGGCTTCTGCTAGTGCCTATAAACGACAGGTACTCTCAATGAATTTTCAACGTAGAGTCGGGTTTGGGCTTTCGCCAAACAGAAGGGCACAAATTACCTGTGTAAGCTTGTCATGTACAACTTTATGACGGTGATCAAGTGATGTTTTAATTGAAATTATGAATAAAAACTCCAAAAAATGTAAATTCCTGCTGGTTGTCACCTAAATAACAGTTTGCTGCATTCCATTAACAAATACTGAAATTTTCAACAACTTTGTCTTGATATTCTGAAAACAAATTGACTATTTCTCCTTTCTTTTTCAGGGTGGTTATCCAGCAAAATTGAAAAAAGTTCTCATAGTCACCGCGCCTTTGTGGTTTAAGGCTCCGTTTAAAATTCTTCGACTGTTCGTACGGGAAAAATTGAGGGAACGAGTGTATACGGTGTCAGTAGCGCAGCTTTCAAGTCACATACCTCGGGAATCGTTGCCCACTCAGCTGGGGGGCTCCCTAGAACTGGACCATAATGAGTGGTTGTCACACTGCATACTGTCAATGACTAGTACAGGGCCTGAATCACCATTGTCGCATTATGGTGAGTAACTTCGTTTAGAACTTCATTGCTGGTAACTGCGGAATACCGGTAGGAATAACACAAGGACACTGATAATTAGGAAATAATTGCACTCCAATTTCCGAAAGCACGTAATTAGGTAGCTGACTGTTACCTAAAATAAACGTGCTTGAGAAAATCACAATGGATTTGAGACTATATATATGTATATATATATATATGTGTATGTATATATATATATATATATATATATATATATATATATATTTATAGCGACCTTCCTGCTTAAATAAACGTGACGGCGGTCAGAGACTTCCAACTGCATGGAAACCCCTAATTTCGAGATGCCCAATCCCCACCAAGACATCCGACGGTGCTTTAGCAGCACCCGCTGCTATAAATACCACCCAACATCCCTCGATACCTCAGTTCGATCTAAGGAGTAGGCAGATTGAGACCTTAGAAAGAACTCGTGACGAGACCTGGGGAGTAGGCAGATTGAGGCCCCGGCGTCAAGTCACAAACCCTTGCCCCCTGTGACAACACCTGAGGAGTAGGCAGATTGAGACCTCAGCGTGAAGTCACATTTAATCTTGAAAATGGCTCCAAAATCGGAGCCGAAACGTCGAGAACAAAAATCCAGACGCGGTTCAACCCGAACTCAACAACAACATATGTATATATATATATATATATATATATATATATATATATATATATATATATATATTCAATCTCGTTCAAGAAATGACTCAATATAAAACCATTGATGAAAATAATAGTAATGAATCAGGGGATAAACTGAAATCAATCTGTTATAACTTGAAACAATATCATGATCTAAATATTTACAATACGTTACCAAAAGTGGGATATAATGCAATTCCCTTTCGTGGTATTATCCAGGAAAGTAATTATCTGACAGGTGGCAACCAAAACCTACAGTATCAGGTAGTTTAAAACTATCGAATACACATTCAAATTACCATTTCCTATTTATGTACTCATAAAAATTGAAAATTTGTTCGTTCATCCATTCTATTATAAATCAACATCCACACATCCTTAATTGCCAATAAAAACCAAACGAATTCTGGTACAAAATATATTTTATTCAGTGCGGAAGTAAAAAGGCCATTTTTGGTCGTGAACTCAATAGTGTGATTCCACTCACCGCCGAAAACGCATCATTTTTTTCAATGGAAAGGGGGTCATTTAGCTTGTTTGAAATGCATTTTAGTCCCGACCCTTTAATGGTATATCTTGGGAATCGAGAGTTATTATCAGAGAAAACTACCCACTTTGAGTTTCCCCAGACTCGAGCTTCGACTTTTGAAAGGACGAATCCAATCAGTTTTAATTTCTGCAGAAGTTTGGCATACTTATTATTAGAGTTAATTATAGGTGATTGAGGTAATTTTCGATTTAGTTTCCCAATGAAATTATATGTTTTCGTTAACTTGAAGAATAAAATAAATAAATAAAATAGAACTGACAGTAATTCATGAACGGCTGGTCCAATTCTTTAAATAAGTTAAGTTTTGGATAGAGGTGCGAAAGACCTATCAAACGAGGTATCACAAGATTCTCTTTTCTATTGGAGGGAGGGACTGTATGCGGGATTTTAAAATTATAACAAATTACCAAACAAACTCACTTGAGATCTTTTTGACAACCACTCCCAAAGGTCGAGAAAGTACTTGAGGCAATAATGATCTTTTTTTTCTTCTGAGTTTAAATTATCCTAATATTTTAATACATTTCTGATAAATTAATATTCAAGTATAGTTATACCACCTTTGTTTTATGAACCCTTTTATGTGAGTTATTTATGTAACAAAAGAATGATATGGGGCCCTTAGTGACCGAAGGCAGAGTCTGCGTTCCGAGGAATAGCAATTGCCTTCGGTATTTAAGGCTCATTAATTCCCTTGATAGATTGATGATTTCATTTCCAATTTGGATATTATGAGCTTACACCCACACAGTTAAGCTATAAATGTATAATTTGGGAATTTTCCCTGAAAATTAAAAATTACCATTATTATATTTGAATCGATCTGAAATGAAATTAATAAAATATCACAGTTTCCTGTTCAATTCAATTTTTGAGAAATGAAATAAACTACTATGGGAAATTAATAAGCCTAAATTACCGAAAGCAATTGCTAGAAGTCGTGATTCAGCATCAAAGCAACAAAGGGGTGGGAACTCTGTACTCGTCGGGTTATCCGTGTAGATACTGCCGAGGGTGGAAAGATTGATGACGATTCAGAAGAGCACCGATATCACTTTTATAGAACTTTTTTACTCCCCCCCTTTCTTATTAGGAAAAAAATGGTTGTAACTTTACCAAAAATTTTTATGTTTTGCATACCGATTTTTGATGAATCTGAGAAGAAACCAAAAAATAATTTCTCAAATCTTTCAAATGAATCTGTGCTATCAAGATGAATGCAATCAATGTTGAGATGATTGGCGTATTCCATTCCAATACATATTATCGAAAATGTGTTGCTTTGTTGAAATTTTTATTTCAGCAAAAAAATCAGCAGTTAGTAAAAGTCCAAAAACACTGATGATTTCAAAATAATTTCAATCCAATTCTCGAAAGCACTTAACGGCGTCAAGCACGTTTTTTTCAAGTGCCGTCGACAATGCGAAATTTGTATCAATTTGATATTTTTGACATTGTTCAAAAATGCAAAAACAGAAGTGTCCGCTTGTGATGATAATTGTCGTGTGTAGGGTAGTTTCTGCGTTTTTACGTAAATGTTAGTTGTGGATGACGCTTCATAAACTTTAGAGTTATAGGACTTATAGGTAAATATTATTCATGGAGCAGCATGACTGGTTGCAGACACGTTAAGTAGGAAAAGTGGTAGAATAATAATTATCTCAAATGACAGAGAAATTCACTAGAGAAAAATCACAAATTACTGAAAATAAAATGAAGTATCTGTTCCCTGGGCAGCCTCCCATTCAGCTAACAGAAAACAAACTTTAGTAGTAAACTCTGTGAAATCTTATATTAGATATAACCTCAGTGGTCTGTCCTGGAGCATATCTTTTTTATCATATTTCTGAGTGAGATGAGCTTACACTCACTATACCATTGCAGATCAAATTATTCTTCATGCAGATGATACAAATATTCTTATTTCTGACTTCTGCATCACTGGAATTAGTGAATTATTGTAGTGATAAGCACTGAACAATTTCGCTTTCTCAAAAAAAAGTGAACTCAGAGAGCAATTTGTATCTAACAATCCACAGAAAAACTATAAAGAACAAAGATACTCTGAAGTTCTTGGGGGCTGTGCTCAAAAGGAAGCTGACATGGGAAGAGCATATCGATACGGTTTGCCCCAAACTCAGCACAATCACCTATATAATAGGAAATTTAAGAGACACAGTATCAGCGAACATATTGAGGTTTCCAGATTTTGGCTTAGCTCAATCACCAATGGAAATAATGTTGGGAACAATGAACAAAGCCCATCCTACTACATAATGTAAGCCATTGTTTGGGCAATACAAATGATGACTTTACCTGGCCTCTGTATATTACATTTTATAATCTTAAAAAAAATGAAGACGAATTTCCCATCATGTTTTCAGTATGGGAACTCTCGGTATCTGCGAATTCACAAAGATGTTGGGAATTCTTTTTTTCTATCAGCATCCTATATGTAACGAAGTGGAATATTAAAAATACTTTTTTCCAATGTTGAATTTTATTTCGAGGAGTTGAAATGATATTTTCTCCAGATGGCACAACACCATCTCCTCAAAAACGTGCCTCAGCCCCTAGCGACATTGACATTTCTGGTTCCGGCAACGGAGTTGATAGTTGGGCAGAAGAAGGAATCCTGAATCCCCCGAGTAGTGCTTCCAGTGGGTTTTCAGACGACGATTCTCTACATGGAGACGGAGCTGCATTAACGGCAACCCAGTTAGTTGACTATGTTAGGGACAGAGGGCGAACTGGATTAATGCAAGAATATGCTGAAATAAGGTGATTATTGTGAATTCTAAATATTTTGTTTCTCCCTTTTCTTTGTTTTTCTACGAAATGAAACTTGCCAACACAAGCACAGCTTGTCTAACATAGTTTCCACCACAGAATACAGAAATCAATTTAGAAATGTAACGGTCTACTTTCTGCGCAAAATTTGAAGGCTTAGGGTCGACAACTCGGAGGCGCTGATAGCGGTACTGTTAGTGTTGCCAATGTTAGTTAAAATGCTCACGTCTGTGAGTGTTTCTTCCTTTTCCGGGTAAAAATTGGAGCAATGGTCTAATGAGGGCTCTATGTGGACATTCAATGAAGTAGGATTCCATACTGACATAACACTGTTTTATGTACTCATAACGAAGGATATAAACATGTAATGTTGTAATTGACCATATGCATCTATTTTGGGTTGCACATGTATTTAGGATTTAATGGAGAATAGATGTCGCCACCTTAAATTTCTAGAATTTTGACATATTTGAATTTTTGGTTTTGAGAAATTTACTTATTTGAGCATCTTATTCTCTTAGGGGCAATTTACACACCTCCGTTTTAGTCCTAAGCCGTTCAATGACAATTAGTTCCACACTCAATTTCCAAGAATTAGGTTGTTATTGATCATATGCTGCCTGAGTAACATTTTCAAGATTGAAGGCAAGACTGAGACAGAGGTAGTTCTTTAAATGCTCTCACATAGACGTCCCTAATATACAAATATTATAAGGGCTAAGATCAAAACAGAGATATATAAATTGGCTCTTCTTTCCTTTCCAAATCTAATCAAAGAATCTGTGATAAAGTGAATTATTTAAAATGTATATACCCAGAAAATCTTGAAAGTTTTATCATCAAGTATTCGAATCATTTTAGGATGTCAACAAAATATGCCAGAAACTTTTGAGAAGGCATATATCCTGAGTATTTGAATCAGTTAAGATCTACCAAAATGGAATATTCTTACCACCTGATGAAATATATTTAAATTAGACATTCATCTAGGAATATACCAACATTGCGGAAGGGTCAACTGGTATTATTTTTAAAAATTATTGAGAATTTTCCCTCCTTCATATTAAAAGATGAATTATTGGGCGATATACATCGAAAGCAAGTTGAATGATTATAGATCACTGACAGTTACTTCACCCTAGTACCCTGCAAGATAAACAGCCTATTTTCGTACAGTTAATGACCACATCCGAGTATGATTTAAAAAAATGGAAGTTCATTATTTGGAAGGATAGTTTGTGGCGGTACATGTCACTCTATCACTTCATACCCTCGAACAAATTCAGGTTTATTATTATTTAGGAAAGTTTGGGCTTGATTGTTTTTGGTAAATTCTGCTTTGATCAAATGTCAACTTCATTTCCCCTTGCACATTAAGTTGAAGTGTCTTCCAATGAGATTAACCTTTATTTCCAAAGTTCTACTTTTCAGAGTAATTTATAAAAAGCAATTCAAACTTATGATTCGTTTATCGTTTTTTTTCCTTTGTAGTATTTATTAATCGATATTTCATGATATAGAAAACCTGAAACGTTTTCAGTGTGCAGTTGCAGATCTGGGAAAGCCTGATTGATATTTTTTTATTATGTATATCATTTCGAAAATAATCAATACCTATTATTAAATTTTCTTATGAACTGAGATCCTACATCAAATAACTTGATTGCTAACTTCGATGCTGGAAAATTGTATATTTCCTATTAATTTGATTGAAATATAATTAACTACCACTGATATGTTAATAAAAATTGATTACTCCCAATCATATTTGACATAAAATATTCTTTTCAGATTGAGACCACCAGATGGCACATTCAACATAGCCAAATCAAGAAATAACCTGCCCAAAAACAGGTATACTGACGTATTGTGCTATGATCATAGTAGAGTGATTTTATCTGAAGTAGACAATGATTATGATAATGATTATATTCATGCAAATTTCGTCGATGGATATAAACAAAAAAATGCGTTCATCAATACACAAGGTGAGCAAAAGTTACGTGAATACCTTTCAGTTTGAATTCAGCAAAGAGATGGCTCATGTTGTTTTTGTCATTGAGTCCAAGGAACGATGGCCAAGGCTGGCGTTCGAATGGGTGACGAGAGGTTGGTTGAGCTTTATCTGTTGAAGTGACATTTCATCTAATGTGATACAGTAAACGATTTCGGATTGGGAACACTCATGTTATCCACTTTCCTGAACTTATGATAGGTCGCTTGTCACTTTTTGTCAATTAATGAATCAATCTGTTTTTTGAAGTAGAATACACGTTGTTGAAAAGGGCTAATTATCATTTCCATTTTCTGGTTGCTGAAAAGTATTGTGTTCAAGTGACGACTTTAACAAGTTATGGGACCAGGTGCGTTAGACTGCTGAAACTTCTGAACTTAATATATTTCTTCTGAACTTAATATATTTCTTTCATGGATATGACGAGAGTTCAGATAGGCTTACTTGAAGGAAAAGCTAACTGTTCTACATGGAAATATAAGCTGAGCATTTTACTTCGAAGGATTGCTGGCATAATTGATGTTCTTGAAGGAAGAATTGTCATGCCTACACCTGTTACATTTATTGCAACTGAAACAGAGAAAAAAAATACGATACTTATCTAAACATTTTCACGAAAGCAGGCAGTACTGCCCTATTAGTTCTAACGACGAAAATGACTGAGGGAACACTTCAGAAGGTTATGCGGTTTTCAAATGCTCGTGAATTCTGGCTAGAGATGCACAGATTATATGATGAAAATGCAGAAGACAAAACCTTTCAACTATAAAAGACAAGTAACGAATGACATTGCCGCACATACATCAAAGCTGAAAATATTGTGGAATGAACTTGATGTGGAGATTGCTAAGCTAAGGATGAATTAGCAAGTAACAGTCAGTGTAAATGTGACTTACCTGAGGTTTTGCTTATTTGTTAGATATTGGAAACCCTGCAAGATGAATATTTTTCTTTCTAGACAGGGCGCATGATGATACCAAAGACAGGAAGAACAATTGATAATCTTACAAATCAGTTATGTACGTATGAGAAAGCATTATGCAGCAAAGGTGATAATAATCAAGAAGAACTGGTTCTTGTATAAGGTAGTGACAAGAAATCCAAGTCCAAACCCAAGAAAGGGTTTATATGTCATTACTGTAAATTACCAAGCCATAAAGTGAGGCATTTGTGTGAAGTGGAAAGCTGATGGCAGGCCTCCCAAACCAAATACAGACTGTAATTCAACAGGAAAAGGAAATGGCATCAATCTGACACTTCTTGTAGTTACTAGTAATGTCATAACTAGTGATCAGAATGGCTTGTTTGTTGATAATGGAACCCCCAACACATATCACAAACCGAGATGACTTTTTCCAAACATTTCAGTTTTTCGATAAAACTCATACTGCTGTGGGAAAGGGTATAATCACTGTAGAAGCAGATGTAAATGAAAGTCTGAAAGATTGACTCTTGGTGATGTTTGATATAACCAGTATGAAGAAAAATCTTTCTGTCCTGTCTGCTCAAGACAAACATCCATAAAGTCAGTTCATATCCAAATCAGAGAAATGTAGTCTGATTATTGATGGACACAAAGCTAATTGGTGAAAGAAGTCGATACGGTGGATTATTCAAGCTGAAATTGAAACATGCAAAACCTGATATAATGCCACAAGTGAACAGTTTGGAATGATGATTTATTGCAATTATATCATGAAAGACTTGGGCACCAGAACAAAAGGCACATTAAAACAATTATATCACGTGACCTAGAGATAAATGTAAAACTAGACTGTAAACTATGTGAGGCTTGTATAAATGGCAAAGCACACAAACAAAAGTTTGGTACTAGGGACTGAGCAAGTAAGCCAGGTGAACTTGTGCAGACAGATGTGTGTAATTCTCAGTCAGGATATCGATATTTTGTACTATTCAAAGACGATTTGAGTAGATACCGATATATGTACTTCACTAAGGAGAAATCTGAAGTACCTGAAAAACTGAAAATTATGTTAGCTGAAGCTAGAGCTGCTGGATATATAATTAAGGAACTGCCTAGTGATAAAGGGAGAGAATTTGATAATAAGACAGTCAGAGAAATTTTACAGAAAAATGGAATTCACTAGATTAACCATGCCATACACTCCGCAACAGAATGGTTGTTCTGAAAGGAATAACAGAACAGTTGTTGAGACTGCACATACTCTCATGCATTCTGGGAAAGAAATCTATAGTCGGGCCGTTCAAAAGATAGAATTCAAGGACGCGTGAAAAGTGAATGCCTCCATCTATATTAGCCTGCGCGGCGTAGCCACGCCTTCTATACTGAAATAAATGAAGAACTGTTTACACTGTACCGTACTCATTTGTGCTTTGTCTTTACGTGTGTTACATTAATCAAATAATATGGATGGAAACACTCTTTCACTTTCCAAGAAAAAGATCGAAAAAAAAAGACATTTAACTGTAGAGGAAAAAGGTGTAATAATGAATGGGGAACAACAGGGAAATGCTGTTGAATTCACTGCTGAGGCGACGTTTTTGTTGAGTGGTATAAATCGGACTTGTAACATTGGGGAGAAGAACATTCAAAGAGTGCGTGCCGTTCACGTGATCATTCTATCTTTTCAGCGGATGCACTATAATATAAAACATTTCAGGATCATAGGCACTACTTGTTATGCACATATCCCAAAGCCTTTTAGGAGGAAAATGGATAACAAAGCGATCAAAGGAGTACTACTTTGCTACGATAATGATGATGGGTATCGAATATTGTCCAGGGAAACCCAAATGTTGATTAGATCTCGAGATGTTATTTTGTTTTCTACACGATTGAATACAGGTCCTGCTATTTCACCCAAACCAGAAGACCAGGAGGAAGAAGAAAACAACAGTGAGTCAGAACAGAGCAAAGAAGAACTGGAAGATATGCTCAAAATTACTTTGGGAGGAGAAAATGAATCTGAAAACGAAGATGAGAGGATGCAGCTGAAAAATAGATCTGAAATGAAATGTTCTCAGCGGTTTGATGACTTTGTCATGCATCCATCTACCATAGTGCTTGAACTCAGTAAACCAGAGAGCTGTGAAGATGCTTTGAGAAGTGATCAATGAATTTATTGGTTGGAAACAATGAAATGAACCCGCTCGGAGAAAATAATACCTGGGTTCTTGAAAAACCAATACCTTGCAAATGAGTGTTTAAAATGAAAACAAATCCGGATGGTTCTTTTGATAGTTACAAGGCTAGACTCGTCATAAAAGGTTGTAACAGCACCATTCAATTTTTTTTTGATTTTCAGTTCATTGGATCTGAGAATCCAACATAAATAACTGTATGAAAGGATTTTCATCAAAGTATCTTAATCGTCCAGGTAAACATAATGACAGATAAAACAACTGAAAAATATCTAGAGCTTTTCAAATTGAATTCTCTCGTGAACATATTGCGTCCTGTTTCTTTATCGCATTTTTAAATTTATATTCTATTGCTCTGATAATTTTAGGACCCTTACCGAAAACAACGCCAGAATTTTGGCGGATGATATGGGAACAACATACTTTAATAATAGTTATGACGACTAGAGTTATGGAAAGAGGTAGGGTAAAGTGTCACCAGTATTGGGAAAACGCAGTGGATGGTGAAGTAGTTTATGGCCAATTTTTAGTCAAAACGGTAGCCGTAGAAACAGATCCAGATTATACGGTGTCAACTATTAGTTTAACAAATAACAAAGTGAGTATTTTTTTTGTTTAATTCTCCTTATTTATGATTTTTTTGTCCATTTTTCTCTAGAATCTGTAATGAATATTCCGATTCCATCGAGCAATTCACGTTGAATAGTCATTTCAATTATATTCAGAAAAATATACTCGAAAAACTATATTTTTTCTCTAAGGTATCTTAACATCTGAGTATGAATTCAAGAGTTACAGTAAGCAAGAGTAAGCAAAGACTTCAATTGTCTGTTCTCCATGGAAACTGGTATTTATAATGTTTCTCCTCAGTTATTATCCGACTAGGTCCGATATCATTTATTGATGATTATATCATTAACCGCTCTCTAAGGTTGTATCCTGCCCATCCAGGTATTATGTAGAAATTGATGTTTTCACGGATCTTCGATATGCAAGATGAATTTTCTGGATTTTTTATCCGTTAGGTATCTTCTGATTTGTTCGACGTTTCGAATTCCATTTTGAATTCATTCTCAAGAACTGTGAGACGAATATCTGTCCATACCGTCTTGGTCAATCACTCCCCTTACGAAGTTACCAAGCAAGAGTAAGCAAAGACTCCAATTGTCTGTTCTCCATGGAAACTGGTATTTATAATGTTTCTCCTCAGTTATTATCCGACTAGGTCCGATATTATTGATGATTATATCATTAATCGCTCTCCAAGGTTGTATCCTGCCCATCCAGGTATTATGTAGGAATTGATGTTTTCACGGATCTTCGATATGCAAGATGAATTTTCTGGGTTTTTTATCCGTTAGGTATCTTCTGATTTGTTCGACGTTTCGAATTCCATTTTGAATTCATTCTCAAGAACTGTGAGACGAATATCTGTCCATACCGTCCTGGTCAATCACTCCCCTTACGAAGTAACCAAGCAAGAGTAAGCAAAGACTTCAATTGTCTGTTCTCCATGGAAACTGGTATTTATAATGTTTCTCCTCAGTTATTATCCGACTAGGTCCGATATTATTGATGATTATATCAACCTTGAAAAATGTTTGACTTATTTTTCCTTTGATTATGCAATTCAAATAATGAGATAGGCAACTTTTTTAGCTACTAACACTTAATGATGAGTGTCAAAAATATTATTTTCGTTTTGTTCTGACAAAAATTGAATCCACAAAAAGTTCATAAGTTAACGAAAACATGATTTTCAGACAGATGAAACCAGAGAAGTTTCACATTGGCAGTTCACTTCGTGGCCAGACTACGGAGTTCCACATTCTGCCAAGGCCATGTTAGAATTTTTGGAAAGGGTGAGGCGGAAACAAGCTAGTATGGTCGTAGCACTTGGTGATACTTGGGCGGGTCATCCAAGGGGACCTCCGATTGTTGTACACTGCAGTGCAGGCATTGGAAGAACAGGTGAGTGTTTGTTGGGAATTCAATTCTTCTTCTGGTATATTTATTTCTAGATCCATAGAAATATGTATATGTACTCTTTTATTTTTCTTGAAAGTAGTAACTCTTCTAGTTTCACCATATCTTTGGCTAATATGGAACAATTTGCGTCAACAGTTAACAAGTATGGATTGTTGAAGGACAAGTAAAATCATTTATTTTTTGTCTAAAATGCATCAGGAGTCGATGAAAATTGAAAGCAGGTTTATATTGTATTTGTATTGTAGTCTCACAAACGTGGTTCTCGGTAGTGTAAAGGTTAGCACATTCGACTTTCAAGTGGAAGACCAAGGTTTGATTCCCCTTCGGGCCAGCGTGCTGAGTAATCGCACGTTGAAAGGTACATCGTTCGCACTAGTTTCGACTTCTGAGGGTTGGCGTTCGTCAACTGATTAACGGAAACGAACAATTTTAGAACATAGAAAATATCCTTGGAAAGGATTAAAATTATACCATCTCATTTTTGTCTATGTTAATTATTGTTTATTTCTCAGAGATATAAGTGGTACTAATATTTTTTGGGGTAGAATCATGAAAAGTGCAACACTATATAAATTTCAGACATTTTAATATTTCTTGGGTTCAGTTTCATAATTTCCCTCTAATCCAAAAATCCTCTAGTTGATTTGGGATTATTTTAACGAAAACATCATTGAAAATCATATTCATCAAAAATAAAGAATTCATATAAATGGGTGTATCAGAGAAGAAGAGGGGGAAGAGTTACCAGCTAAGTTTTGTAAAGTTTCATTCAGGATGCTTTTTCTGACTTAAGCGGTCAGCATAATCATATTCAGTTTTGATTTTCTTCAGTAACAATTCATTCGAAGAAAAAATAGCGTGTATGATTCTAGATTGTTTAATGTGGCTCACATGTCTGGCGGACTTCCTTAGGGTCGTCCGACGCTCTCCAAACTAAACTTCACCTCATTGAAATACAAAATATATTATTTCTAGTTTTCAAACGTGAAAAAAAAAATGTAATTTCGATGTGTAACTTTCAGGTACTTTCTGCACGTTAGACATATGCATCTCTAGACTAGAAGACGTCGGAACTGCAGACATCCGCGGCACCGTGGAGCGGATACGATCCCAACGAGCTTACTCCATCCAAATGCCCGATCAGTACATTTTCTGCCACTTAGCTCTCATAGAATACGCTTTAATGAAAGGGCATCTGCAGTCGGCGGATCTGACCGGCTTCGATCAGGGCGCCGAAGAAGATTCTGATTAGGCGCCCCGACTACTTGGTGTCCAGTTTAGAGAATTCTCTATGTGCATAGTCGAAATTCGATATTTTCCAACTCGACCGCTGGAGGGTATTGGAACATACCGAAGTTGACTATCATGTACCTCCCAACATATGTCTCTGATTTTATTATGATTATTAATATTATTTACACTTCAGTTCCTCACAAATCCTCTTGCATCATTCATTTTCAGGATTGAAAATTTACAGTATTACATTATCCCTGGTAGGTTAAACCAGAATAGATGGGATATTTCTAATTTGTAATCCTAGGGTGTGTAGCCCAAATACATGAGTCGTTGGATAGCGAGAGAGAGAGAGACTAGTAGTATGAGGCAAACTGAAGAGTATGAAGGCGATCAGGGCTATGTGGTGAAACTTCCTTGGGGTCTACGCGTTTGTTGAGGTCACGCTGCTTGTTCTTCTAGCACATGTGCATTCAGTCATACAATTTCGGTTCGATTTGCTCCAGCAATGAAAAATTTCCGCGTTCGTAGCGTTATTTTGAAACGAGGTTTATGGCCATAACACCTCGCGAAACTATGGGTTTGTGCATTTGTCTCTGGAACAGTATTTTACAGGGTGCCCACCAATTTCGTCAAATTAAATTCCGTGACTTTTCCATGTTTTCCAGGTCTGATTTTCAAGTTTTCCATGACCAGTAACGAATGTGTTAAAAAAAGATAATATCAATATTAATTTAATCAGTTCCCATAAGTCAAAAAAGTCACTTTTATCTTTCAGTAATGAGTAATAATATGAATCAAGATGTTCGTTTTTATAGATTTTAAAAATTTTGGAGTTGGAGTTTATGAATATTTTGAATTGTTGTTTGATCCGCTCTGCTTCTGTGGCAGTCAAATTTTTTTTTCATCGTCATCACTAAAAGCATGTATTGAGTTGACATTGATGCCAAGATTCATATATATCCCTAAATGGCCGGAAAAAGAAATTCCCTGACTTCTCCTGACTTTGGGCGTTTTTTAACGTTTTTTCCTGACTTCCAGGACCCATAAATCAATTCCCTTGACTTTTCCAGGTTTTTCATGTTTTCCAGGTTGGTGGGCACCCTGTTTTACCAACTCCAAGCAGGAATTTTGAGCGCAGATTGACCATTGATCATCTCTCGCAGCTCGTAAACAATACCGAGAATCAAGATTATCTGCTTGATTGTAGAATTATTATTACATATGCTTGATTCGTAGTTTTGATACTATTTGAAGTGTTACGTCTTTATATCGGAGTCTACGATTAGCCCACATACCAATATAGAATGATCTCTCTGCTCCGCCGCAACGAACAAATAACTCCTTTATAGAAAACGTATCATCAGTTTTTTCTGTAACGCTCAAGCGACTGATGGATATTTTGTCATCGGAGCCTTGGTCCTTAGTTTTGTAGTTAGGAACGCGACGGAGCATTACAAAAAAAATATCGTTCCAAAATGGAGTGCACACACTGAACACGGTTTTGTGATACCGTATCGTTATCAAACAACATACGTCAGTATAGATATTTTATATGGTCTATCGCCTTATCGCGATCCAGTCAGAACAAGGAACAAAACTTTCGGTCGTTAGTGATGTATTCGTTGCTGATGGGCAAGATGAATAAAAACCCTGGTGCGTTGACCGATATGCTTTTGTTTAGCCAACTCCTCTCGACCTGAGAAATCGAAGAGTAAACTTACATTTTTTGACGGTAGGTAGTGTTGAGGTGGTGATACAAAGCGATTTCCTAAGGGTACATTTTCATTGAGGCGGCAGCTTACGAGTGATTTTCGATACCGGCGGTTTCATTGGATAAACTTGCGGGATCTTTTGTTCACCAATAGAATTATCAGTATACAAAATACGTAAGGTCAAGTTCGTCTAATAAAAAGCTATTAATTTTTCAGAAATGTTTGACAGTTCGATTTGAATTTGAATGCATTTGAAAGTTCCTTTAATATTCAAAATCTTGTACCTAGTTCTTGTTCCTTTTCACGTTTTTCTTGTTGCTGTTCTTGTATTCGTTTGATTTTATAGTGTTAGTTAGATTTATTATGAACCGATTTACAAAGCTCAAAATAAAACGCTCGTGTAACGTGTAGGTATTACTTATCCCTCATATCATCGGCTCGTAATCACATTAAAATTGCATTTTTTAACACTATGAAGAAAAAAGTACTCACCTATTTTCGGTTCCTCAGAAAGTAGAAAGATAAGATATCAATACTTTCTAGTTTCACTCAAAACTATTGTTTCGGAAAATTTAAAATCACATTACAATCACTGAGTTTTTGATTTATTTTTAATCAAATTGAAAGCAAAAGGAATACCTAATAATAAGTCAAAATGTGATGACTACATAATTTCTAGCATTTCGCGGGAAAGTGAGAAATTGCATGCAAAACATGAGACCATGAAATAAACATAACCTATAAATCTATAAATAATCGAATGGTCATCGAGCAGACGGATATCGTGGCATCACAGGTTAAATTAAAATCACGTAAGGTGCGCCTCTGCTGGCAAACTCTCGAAGGCATCTCTTCAGTTAAAATTGATCAAAATCATGATAGCGAAAAGTCCAGAAAATTTGCTTTCAATCTATTAGGTATAAGTCAACACACCAGGGTTTTTATTCATCTTGACCACAACAGACCTCGTAATAGTCGGATTGTTTGAAATGAAAATTCAAAACCCCAACTTTGATTTTGTAATTTAATGAATTTGAATCATATCTTTCGCATACTCATTTCAGCTCATCAAATTCAAAAGTTTTCTGATCATTACTTTATTTATATATTGATCATCTATTAATCTATTCATTGAACAAATATCATTGACAGACTGAAACAATAAGTCTTAGAGCGGACTTAAAAATTCTAACCTTTCGAGTTACAGATTGAAATGTTTTTGAAAGGTTAATGCATTGACAATGGCAAAAATAATTGTGTATTATTTTTAAATACAGCTTACAAAAGGAAATTGTCCATTTCAACTATCTCAAATGACATTGTGTCATTAATAATAATAATAATGTATCACTACTTTTATTCGGGTTTGAAGGCCGTCGTTTTTTGGAATTTCTTCCTGACGTTTCGCTGGCTCGAGTGGCTAGCTTCTTCAGAGGCTCATTTCTCTTGAAATCCACTCTGATGACTGGAGATTTTTTCTTCGCAAGTTATATTTATGCCGATTCAGATAGTTTGCGGTGCTAATTATTCCATTCGCACTAGGGGAATTGTCATTAATACTAGGGGAATTGTCATTAATAATAATGATAATAATAATAATGTATCACTACTTTTATTCGGGTTTGGAGGCCGTCGTTTTTTGGAATTTCTTCCTGACATTTCGCTGGCTCGAGTGGCTAGCTTCTTCAGAGGCTCATTTCTCTTGAAATCCACTCTGATGACTGGAGATTTTTTCTTCGCAAGTTGTATTTATGCCGATTCAGGTAGTTTGCGGTGCTAATTATTCCATTCGGACCTAGGGGAATTGTCATTAATATTGATTACCTTGTTTACCTCATCTGGGTTCGGAGAATAATCATCATTATTATCTGAAGAACTACCTGCAGTTATTATCGATTTTCTTAAAATGGGATTCCATATTCGGTTGAGGTTGATAGCTTCTTCTTCTCTGTTGAAAATCTCCAGTCATCGGAGTGAATTTCAAGAGAAATGAGCCTCTGAAGAAGCTAGCCACTCGACCCAGCGAAACGTCAGGAAGAAATTCCAAAAAACGACGGCCTTCAAACCCGAATAAAAGTAATGATACTGAAAACCTCGGCCGCGAAAGCCTTAACTATTTTGTCAATAATAATAATCTTCATTCATGAATCTACAAAACTGTGTGACATGTAATATTTTGATGAATATTAGTAATACATCATTGGAAATGTTTTATCAGGAAAAAAAATATCTTAGGAGGAACCCTTATGGAAATAGAATATTTTAAGTGCGTATTTTCTATTCTTGGGAGAGCATGTACCAAAAATCATTCGAAACGAAAATCTCTTCCGCAATTTCCTTGGAAATGATTCCAAATTTTAGGACATCTACCTGATGAGACATCTGTATCCTTCAGAAGATAAAACATACTCCTCTCAGGCTTCTAGTAACTGGTTTCAGAGATTCTCAATATATCCACCCGCCATTTCAATGATTTAAAAGGTCCGTTACAAATTGTATTCTGCCATTTTAAAAAGCAGCAATGGCTTGTGCACAACTTCTGCCCAGGTAATGATATTCATCATTGTCGTCGATGGTACTAACATTTCATTACGTTACTCCATAGGTCAGTTTTTGTCAGTCCACTCTATCTAAATTAGCATATTATACGAGCATATATCCCGTGGGCGAATCGCGAATGCTCAGTATGGTGAAATCTTAGGTCGATACTGATTATACTTATATTTTATGCGACCTCAACGACAACCAGTATTAATTCGTAGTTCTTGATTGAAATTCACCACTTTTCCTGCTGTCAGCATACTTTTTCAAATTATTTATTTCTCTCATCTCTTCTCCTTTCGTGTTAATTATTTCATCTGAATGGAGTAAGAGGAGGCACATTAAGGATGTTTTTATTTAATTTATTGGATGTAAAATTTACGAAACCATACGGTTTTCGAACTTGTAAATATTTGTTGAAGAATGTGATGAAGAATCGTGTATCGTGGTTAGTAATAATGTGATTCATTTAGAAGTATTTTTTCAAAGTATTTTTCTAGATTTAATTAGGTCACTACAATTTTTAACATATCTTTCTAATCTAAGTATGTGAACGGCTAATGCATCCTCCTTCTATTTGAATATCTTTCACTGAGCTTTTGAATCTTTCAGTTTGGTAAAAATATACCGCAGGATTTTGGATTGAGAGGAAGAATAGCTTTGAGTTTCATTCATTGCTGAATTCTGCCTTTTGTGTCCATGCATTCAAACGGATGTCTGAAATGCTCTTTTAAAAAAAAGGTAATCCTCAACAATCAGGAACATAGTTCTTCAAACCATCCAGTTATTATCAATATCAATATAGATTATGAAGGTTGAGTGTAAAAGAAATATGAAACACTGTACTGAATAAATGGTATATTTACCCAGTAGGAAAATTCCCAAATGACTGAAATTGCTTGTCGAGACGTAAGCCAAGACAAACAACACGGAATCAGGGAATTTTGATTTTCCAACGATATATAGTTCAAATAGTTCAAAAATTATACAACAATTTGTATCTTATTCAGTTATCTGATAAACTGAATTATTTACCAACACAAATCATTGCTGTCAAGATATTTCAAGTAACAGTTCAAGGCAACTGTAAAGACATAAAATTTCCTTACCTTAAGAAAATAATATTTCCTAACAGTACATTAACGAAATTTTTCCTAAGAAATATTTTTTGTTTTACTGACAACCACTAAATTCACGGAAATATCATTTTCCTTCAAAATTTTTTTTAGAAATGTTTACTTTCGTCTGATTTGCGGAAAATATGTATTATTGAACTTTGAAGAAATGTTAATTAAAACAATCATTCTGAAACAATTCCGAGAACTGGTCTGCAAGTACAGCTCCAATATTGGCGTTGAAGCTGTTAAATTCATTCTATATATCTGATTTCATTTAGTCTCAAAAGAAGGAGGAGCCTCTGACTGCTTCATAAACTAGTTGGTCTGTTGCTGTATTCATAGATTTTATTCCGAAAATGGGCAATACGGGAATGTGAATTTTTGCAAATTAAATCTAAAGAAACCGTCCCATTTCTGGAAATGGTTTATGAAAAGGACATTTTTCATAACTTATTGCTATTTGAAATTACAGAAAATAATATGCAGGCTCAATTAATTGTATGTAACTTTGGACAAGTATATTCAAATCTGTTCACATGTCAGTTTTCTGAATTAGATTCCCCTTGCCCATTCTACCTGACCAAACGTTTCACTGGAACAATGTTGGGAATTTTTCACACAACTTCGAAATAATATTAAAGCTGTAATAAATGTGTATAATAAATACTTATGAATGAAATTTTGCGAGGAGCTTGAAAATTATATGGGCGTATATTTTACCGGACAATCATTTGTGGCCATTATTTTATTTCGGAAGTTAGCTACTTGATTTTCAAGAACCTCGTACAAAGAAGACTGTCCAATTTTTTATTGAAAAATAGTTTGATACCTTAATTTACACGTCTATTTAATGAACCCCATATTCGTTGAAATGTGATTGATTGATTTTCATTAAGTTTTATTGCTGGAATTATTGTAATTATTTATAAAAATGTGTAATGTAAATATTGTATCTTTTTCCTAATACAAATGCTTTTTGAATTTGTTCTTCATTCACTGGGATAACGCAAAATATAGTCACTTGGGGTGGTAGAGAAAAGCACGGAGCTCTGTACGATTTTGATCAACGTTAGTCATGACCAAATTTTAGATTGATAATACTAGCATTGAAAAACCTGATAGTATCAAGTACTAAGGAGTTATAATTGACAAACATCTGAAATGGGACAAACATATAGCGTTCCTTTTGAAGAAATTATGAAGTTTATTATCAAAATTCAAGTATCTCAAAACATTTATGAGCGTAAAAACCCTTAAGATGAGGATTGACGAATGACCGTTGGAAATGAATTTTCAGAGTTCCAAAGATCGCCGCCCTCAGCGCAACCAGTCCGTTTGAAGAATTTTTCAAATGGCGAATAATTGTCGGAATCTATATTGGAAGGTAATTCCTCCGTTCACGAGAGGTCGCTGATAGCTGATGGTATACAGACGAGCCAAACAAATAATAAACTATTTCAGAAGCAGTAAACAACCGAAAAAGGAAAGGGGAACGGAACCCCTGCGGAACGGAAAAAGGAAGGAAAAAAGGGGCTAAAAAATAAGCTGCTGTGCTGTTTGTCGGGGGGCAAAAAAAGAAGAAGAGGGGGGAAAAAAGGAAGTTGGGAAGGGGAAAAAAAAAAATTAATTTGTTTTTTTTTTGTTTTTGGAAAAGGAAAAAGGGAAAAAGAAGGCGAAAGCTGGAAAGAGGGGAGAAGGGAACGAGAAAACGCAGGCAGAGGGTGCGAGGGACAAGGTAGAAATTATAGGATGAAAGTAGGGGGTGGGGTCTCGGGGGGCGCTCGGGGCGAGCGGAGAGGGGGTGTGGGGTGAGATTTTGTGTTCGGGGGTGTAGGTGGGAGGCGGGGGGAAGGGGCGGGGAGAGGAGAGAGGGGGACGGTGGACGTGATTGGTGGTAGGGAGGGGGGAATGGGTAATAAGTATATCGGATATAGTATGCTGGGAGATGAGAATGGAAGATGGGATAAAATATTTGAAATAAAGTTTTAGCAGATAGTAGAAGTCAGTGGAATTTGGAAGGAGGAAGGGGTTCTGGGGACAGGGGACAATGAAGGGTGAGAGGGGGGGGGGAGAAAGGGGAGGAGGGAGGAAGGAGATTGGGGATGGTGATGGGTGATGCGGAAAGAAGAGGAAGAGGGAGGTAAGGGGGGGAGGGTAGAGAGTTGTGGGGAAAAAGTAAGAATAGGGGATGGAAGGTCGAAGAGGGGGGACGAGGTGAGGAATTGTCACCCGACTATAATAGGAATTGGGAATTGGGGGGGGGACGGGGGGAGGTTGTGGGGGGAAGGGGAAAAATGGGAAAGGAGAAAGGGGGAATGGGGAAGGGGGGGGAGGGGAAAGGGGAAAAAGAGAAAGAGGAAGGGGAAGGGGGAAGAGGAGAGGGGGGAAATGGAAAGGGTGGAAAATGAATATGAAAAAAATTTTATGTAAAAAGGGGGAGAAAGAAAGGGGGGGAGGAAAAGGGAGGGAGGGGGAGGAGAAGGGGAGTGGGGGGAGAAGAAAAAAAATGATGATGGAAGAAGAAAACGTGGTAGGGGAAACGCGGGCCGGGGGGAAAAAAAAGCGGGGGGGGGTAAGGGAAGGGGGGGGGGGAAAAGAATTTGGATCGGGGGAAAGAAAAAAGGAGGGGGGGAGGGGGGAAGGAAGTGGGGGGGGAAATGTTTAGTTTCGTAGGGGTTGTATTCTTTTTTTTGGGGGTGGGAGACCCGGGGGGAATTTTATTTTCCGGGTTTGGGGGTTGGGGTGTGGGGGGGGGTTTGGTAAAAGGGTTGGGTGGTATTTTTATTTTTGGTTTTATTGGCCAATTTTTGATTAGTTGTTCGGGTGAAGGAGGGGGGGGGGGGGGGGGGGGGAGGAACCGGGGGGGGTGAGAATGGGGGGGGGGGGAGGGTGGGGGGGGGAAATCCGAAGTGGTGGGATAAGTAAAGGTGGGGGAGGGGTGAAGAGGAGGGGGGTTTTGGGGGGGGGGGTTGGGGGGGCGGGGGCCAAATGGTTGTCGGGAAAGAGGAGGGGAGGAGAGGGGTGGGGGGGGAGGGGAGCGGGGGGGAAGAAGGGAGGGGGAAAGGAGGGGAGGGGAAGGGAGGGGGGGGGGAGGAGAAAAAAAAAGATGGGAAAAAAAAAGGGGGAAGAGGGGGGGGAAGAGGGAGGGGGTTTGGAGTGGTTTGTTGGGCGGCCCCCCCCCGCGGGGGCCCCCGGCGGGGGCGGGAGAGGTAGGGGAAGTAGGTCGGGGGGGTCGGCGGGGGGGGAAGGTGTGTCGAGTACGTTGTCGGCTGAGGTGCCCGGCGATGTTGGTGGGGAGGTGGTGGGGGGGGGTGTAATGGGGGGGGGGAGTGGGGAAATAGGGGGGAGGGGGGTGGAGGGAGGGTGGACAGGGAGAAGTGAAATAGGGGAATATAGTTGGGAGTTGTATTAAAGCCTGGTAATACGGGTCGCGGTGATGTGGTATTGTGTGTGGATTTTGTGGGGGGGGTTTGGGGGGGGGGGGGGGGGGGCCGGGGGGGGGAACGAATTGTGGAAAAAAAGGGAAAGGGAAAGGAAAGAGGGAGAAGAGAAAAAAAGGAAGAGCAACACGACCTAGTTTCCCAATCCAAATTAGGGGCGCCAGCCCCCCCCGGCGGAGGGGGCGCGGAGAAGGGGGAGGCGGGGGAGAGGGGATGGGGCCCCGGCACGGGAAGTCGAAAGCGCCGGGCCCGGGCGATGTGCCAGGGCCGTTGGTTGAGGTCGATAGTTGAATTTTTATATTGGCTTTGTTTTTGGGGGTTGGTGCCGGGGCCAGGGGCCCCCGCGCGGGAGGGGTGCACGCGGGGGGGCGCGAGGCGGTGGGGGGTGGCTCGTGGGGTGTGTTCTCGGTGTGTGTACGGGTGGGGTGTTCGTGTCTGGGGTCTTGAGTGGGGGGGTTGTGGGTGTGGGGAAGGGGGAGTCGCCCCCCCCCCCGCCCGCGCCGCGAGAGGCGGGATGTATTGTGGTCGGGCGGGGTAGGGGAAGGCAGGCAAGGGAAAGAGAAAGAAAAGAGACAAATCGAAAAAAAAACTCCCCCCGCCCGCACCCACCCCCCCCCCTCGTGCAGGTCTGCCTCGTTTGTGGGAGGTGCGCGTGTGGACTGCGATAGGGAGGAGAAAGGAGGGAGTGCGGGAGGGGGGGGGGGGGGTTGGTGTGGTGATGGATGTATGAGGGGGGGGGGGGGGGGGGGGGGGGGTGGTTGTTTGTTTGTTTTTGTTGATTTTTTTTGTGATGAATTTTGTGGCGCTGTTGTTGGCGCCGGCTGCTCCCGACGAGGGCGGGGAGCGAGGGGGGGGGGAAGAAGGCCCGGATAGTGGGAAAAAAGGAGGGTCGGGGGGACGTGGGGGCGGGGGGGGGGGGGGGGGGGGGTGGGGGGGGGAGGTGGTGGCCCGGTGTGTCGGGAGGGGGTGGTGGGGGGGGGGGGGGGCCAGGGGGGAGAAAAAAAAGGTGGGGGGGGGTGTGGGGGTCGGCGCGCCGGAGGAAAAAAGGGGGAGAAAAAATTGGGGGCGCCCTAGGGGTTTTCAGATGGGGGGGGGGGTTGGGGGGGGGATGGGGGGGGGGGGTGGGGGTGTGTGCGTGGAAGTTCGTGGGGGGGGGTTTCCCTTGGTGTTGTTTGTGCGGTGTGCGCACCCCTCTGTACCCGTCCGCCCCTCTCTGTTCTCGGGGCGGCTCGGGCGGGAGCACAAAAAACACTGCCCCCCCCCCCCACAACAAAAACAGCAAAAACGGCGCGGCACGGCCGGAGTGCGGCGGGTGTTGTGTGGTGTGTTTTGTGGGGGGGGGGCGGCGGGGGGGGGGCGCGGGGGGCCCGGAGCGGAGAAATCGCGGGGGGAATTTCGTGCCGTTCGTGGTGTTGGGGCGGGGGGGGGGAGTGGGGGGATGAGAGGGGTGGAATGAGCCGGGGGGGAGGAGGAGGGGGGGGCGGCGCGGGAGAAGGGGAAGATCTCTCGGCAAGTCTATCCCGGGAGGGGGGGGGGAGGGGGGTGCGGGGAGGGGTGTTTGTGATATGGGTGGTGTGGGGTGGGGGGGGGGGGGCCCCCCGGGAAAAAAGTGGGGGGGGAAAGGGGGGGGCGAAAATCAAGTGAGAAACCCCGGATATGCCGAGTAGCATGGGAGCGGGCGGAGGGCGCCAAGTGGGGTGTGTCAGGTGGTGGGTCAGGGGGGCGAGGTCCGGCGGGGGCCATTTGTTTGGTTTTGGGTCGGTGGGTGGGAGCGGTTGGTGCCCGTTCCGGTAAGGAGTCGAGTCGGGTGTTCGAATGCGCCGCTTGTCCGTCCCATGTGTGGGGCTCGCCCTTGTGCGTCGGCCGTCTTCCCCGGCGGGCTGTCGGGGGGGCCGCGGGGGGGCGCGCCCCGCCCCCACGACTACTCCGCCTATGAAGGATAAAAAAGAAGGAGGGGGGGCTAAAACGGGGACCCAACAGGGGGGCCGTCGTAGCGGGCCGTGGAGTTCCCCCGCCGCGCGCGGGGCCATCCCCCCCCCCGCCCGACGCGGAGGCAGCACGCGGCGGCAGCGCCAAGGGCGGCGCCGCCGCGGGGGAAGGCAAAAATCGCCAACCCCAAACCCCCAAACGCCACAGCCCCCACCCGCAGCCGCCGCAGCCGCCTCCGCCGCGGCCGGCGGGTACTCCCCCCCCCCCCACCGCGACAACCCCCCCACCCCCAGCAACAAGAACGAAGAGAAAAAATAAATTTTATTTTTTGTGCCCCCCCCGCCCCCCCCCTCTTCTGTTTTTCGCCCCGTTCCCTTCCCTTTCCTGTTCGGTGAGTATAAAAAGTGGTTGTTTTCAAAAAAAAAAAAAACCAAAATAAAAAAAAGGCCCCCACTTCTCATAAACCTAAAAAAGTAATATTTTTCTTCTCCCACACCCCCACCTCCACTCCCGCCGGCAACTGCCAAAAGCCAAACCACAAAGCCACCTTTATTCTCCATAATGCTCAAAAAGAGAAGAAGGGGATGTGTTTCCATTTTTCCCCCGGTGCGGTTACGGGAGAAGGATGACGAAGCTCCTCTCCGTTGCGTGTGAGGGAGGTATAGGGATCAGGGATATGTTATTAACGCTCTCTCGGGCGCGTTTGGGAAAAAGGAGATGGGGTTGTTATTTATCGGTGGTGTGAGTGGGTCGCCTGCTGTTGAGAATGAAGAAGAAACATTCATTACTTTCGTTAATTTTATTCCCTCCCCTCCCCAACGACAAAGTGAGATTGGTGATAGGGGTAAGGGGAGAGGGAAAAAAAGCGCATAGACACGTAGTAAAGAAAAGAAATAGGGAATTATCATCAGTACTAGTTTTGTTTTTGATAGCGGTGGAGGATGGTAAAAATTCACTTGTATTTTTTCTTAGTACATTGGTATTCGTTTCCCCCACCCCCAGCCCCCGCGTAAACGTTAACAAAAGAAACACCGACCCAGGGAAAAAGGGATCTGCTTTTAATATGTTATTTGTAACTACCAAGACCTCCCACCCCCACCCCTACGTCTTATATCTATATATTTTTTTTTTTTTTTTATGTTTGTTTTCCCCTCCCCTTTCTTTTTTGTTTTTGTGTTGGGTTGCCTCCCCTCTTTTTTTTTTTTTTTTTCCCCCCCGTTTTTGCCCCCATTTTCAAGAGGAATGTGACTTCACCTGACTTCACCCCCCCCCCCCCCCCCGCGTCCCCCCAAGGGGGTCACGCCGTGACCCCGCGCCCCCCCCCCCCCCCCCCCCCCCCCCCCCCCCCCCCCCCACCCCTCTCTCCTCCCCCTCCTCCTCCCTCCCCCTCACCCCAACGTGTGGGAAGATGTGGTGTGGGGGCGGGTGTGTAGAAAAGGGTGCCGCGGGTGTGCCCGGGGGCCGGGCGGCGGGGATGGGGGGGATTGGGGTTCAGGGGGGTCGTGGGCTGGGGGGGGTCCGGCCGGTGTGGCCGTGGTTGGGGGTCGTCGGGCGCGCGGCGCGCCAGGCGACGAGGCGGGGCGGGTTTTTTCTGTGGCGATGGGCTTGTCGTTGGCGGAAACTCTATAGTGTCCTGTCTCTTGATGATGTGTGGACAGAGCTGAAGATGGGTCTGATTTTCGGACAGCAAGTTGATGTTCATATACTCTACTTGTCACACGTCTGTTGGTCTGGCCTACATATGTTCTATGGCAATCAGAACATGGTATTTCATATATACCCTGTGATTCGTTGACAATTTTGTCCTTGGGGGAGCGGAGGAATGTGGAGATTTTGTTGCTGGCTGTAAATATCGTTTTTATGTCCTGTTTTTTGAGAATTCGGCTAATTTTGTCAGTAACACCTTTAATGTACATTAAAGGTGTTACTGACAAAATTAGCCGAATTCTCAAAAAACAGGACATAAAAACGATATTTACAGCCAGCAACAAAATCTCCACATTCCTCCGCTCCCCCAAGGACAAAATTGTCAACGAATCACAGGGTATATATGAAATACCATGTTCTGATTGCCATAGAACATATGTAGGCCAGACCAACAGACGTGTGACAAGTAGAGTATATGAACATCAACTTGCTGTCCGAAAATCAGACCCATCTTCAGCTCTGTCCAAACATCATCAAGAGACAGGACACAATATAGACTTTGCGAACACTAAGACCATCGCCACAGCAAAAACACTACAAGCTCGTATAATTCGCGAGGCCATCGAAATCGAGAAGCGACCTTCCTGCTTAAATAAACGTGACGACGGCCAGAGACTTCCAACTGCATGGAAACCCCTAATTTCCAGATGCCCAGTCCCCACCAAGACATCCGACGGTCCTTTAGTAGCACCCGCTGCTATAAATCCTACCCAACATCCCTCGATACCTCAGTTCGATCTAAGGAGTAGGCAGATTGAGACCTTAGAAAGAACTCGTGACGAGACCTGGGGAGTAGGCAGATTGAGGCCCCGGCGTCAAGTCACAAACCCTTGCCCCCTGTGACAACACCTGAGGAGTAGGCAGATTGAGACCTCAGCGTGAAGTCACATTCACCTCTTGAAAATGGCTCCAAAATCGGAGCCGAAACGTCGAGAACAAAACTCCAGACGCGGTTCAACCCGAACTCAACAACAACATATATATATATATATATATATATATATATATATATATATATATATATATATAATATATGACTTAGTGCCTTCTGTTTGTAAGTCCACGAAATTTTATGGATAATGAAAAAAAGTATTGTATTTTGACAAAAAGTTCATAATCTCCAGTCCCAAAACCTCGGCGGTACCATTTAGATTAGAATCCGACTGAGTCACAAAACTCATATCCGACATATTGAATTTTAGAATAACTGAAAACTCCACCTACGAAATCTACATACTAAGAGTAGAATCGGACAACACTATAAATTACAAGTCATTTGTATTTATTTTTAGATACTTTCAAGGTTAGACTATAAAAAACAAATAAGTTCCCAGATGACATGGATATGGATAATTACTTTTTATCATATTCACCAATGAATAATAATTTGTTTCCACATTGAATGCCACTATATATTATAGTTTCTATTAAGAAAAAAGGCCAAAGACAAAAAAACTTAATACACACAATCACGTTTTATATATTATTTGGCTCACCCAATACAATACAAACTACGACTTCTCTTGTTCGACGTGGTCCTCCCTAGCGCTACCTATGAGAAAATAGCCACATCACGTATGGAGCGATTTTCGGCTAAATTTCACGTGTTTATGGCTGCCATGTTGAATGTTCCTAATAATGCTTGAACGAAATAAATTTAAGTACAGAAAACTCATTTATTATGGACTTTTTGAAGCCTACATTCGGCAGGGTGATTCTTCATTAGGTGAATTAGGTGCTGAGAACTTTTGGTTCCATTCTGAAACAAAAACTTGAAAAAATTACAAATGTTTGAAAATCAATATTTTCTTTTGTAGAAATAATTCAAGCCTCAAATTTTGTCATTACCTATTCCAATCCTTTATCTTTCGGTATACCAAATACCGTTTCAGCCAGTTGTCATTTAAACGAATCGTCTTTTCGTAAAGTTGATGCTGCTCTGAGCATAATTGTCAATCCCCCTCTTAACATTCTTTATTTTTCATTAATACAGTCCCAATTGAATTATGGGGTTCTGGCTTGGGGAGGGGTCATGAAATCCCACATTAGAAATCTTGAAGTCCTTCAGAAACGGTTTTTGAAAATAATATATAATAAGTCTTATTTGTATCCAAGTGAAAATCTGTACATAGAAACACATAAAATGGACATAAGACAATTATTCGAATATAACATCATGATCTATATCCATAAACACAAATTGAATATCAATTTCAATAATCATATAATACAAGGAATAAAAATATCACATTGAAAAATAGAGTTAAAACAACAATGTCTCAGAAAAATTTTAAATATTTATTGCCATTCTACTATGATTTGATTCCAAATCATATAAAAATGATCAAGTCATTAGTATCTTTCAAACTACAGATTAAAAAAATGGATTCAAGAATCACGTCGAAATTTATTTCAAGAAATCTCTCACTTCAATTAAAAAAATTAGTTTATTTTTCAATATTATTTTGTTGAATTCTACAAATTTATCAAATATATTATACATAAATGTAATTCGTATCTCTCGCAACAAGTTTTTAACTTCGCGGGTATAATTGAACTGTTTATTCACCTTTTTACAAATTGATGTATATGCTCTTTTTTATGAATTTTGAATAAACTTTATTATTATTATAAACCTTCGATGATAAGCTTGCTATTTGACAAATCATTGTTCTGTCGTGTATCATCGTTAACTGTTTGCCAGTGATCGTTCTATAAACGGAACCTATTATGAAAAATGTTGATTTTTACCATTCAAAGGCCAGATGTTTTGCAGCTGTTATCAAAGGCGACAGCGATGGATTTTCATGTATGTTCGTCTGTGATCATAGGCGAATCTTCATGGAGTGTAGCCTTTCTCAAAACGGTATCCCTAACACATCTCGGGTAGGGGTATTTATGGTTGTAGCAGGTTTAACAAAAAAGACATTCATCTCATTATACATTAACAATAATGACAACACTACATGAATCAAAGGGTCATCATTTGAAACGAAACAGACTCAATATCTGATTCCACGTTCATTAAAAAAATCGGTCGTACACGTTATTACATTGGTCAAGGGGAAGTTTTTTTATACGATTTTAAACACTGCAACTTTAACCCTATAGAAAGGGTGGGGCCAACTGTCACTATTCCAAATGGAATAAGGGGTCGAGTGATACTTGTTTTGAAAAGACTTAATTCTCTTTCAAATTGACTCAGATAAGTTCCGAGATAAGTATCTAATTGTGTTATGGTTTTCCCAATCTAATTATTTGACTAACAAAATACTAATGATGAAAAAAATTTGAATCAAACCTTTATTGCAAATGAGTGGTGGTCATTTTGAACATTTGGATAATTACGTACGTATCATTAGTATTTTGTTAGTGGAATAATAACATTGGAAAAACCATTACACAATTAGATACTTATTTTATCAGATATATTTATACTTATTGTTCCATTTGAAATAGTAAGGGTTGGTCCCACCCTTCCTAGAGGGTTGAAGTTGCAGTGTTAAAAACCGGATTGAAAAACTTCCCCTTGACCAATGTAATTACTAATGAAAAGTGTGTTCGACTCGCTGTTACAATATTATATCTGATTTGTTCAATATATTATCATTTGAACACACAACACACAGGAGAGAGTAGTTCATGATAGATATTTTTCTTGCAACATCTTTATTTTCATTATTTGAAGAATAATTTATTTCAGTTTATGTACATTGCCTAGTAGTTGGAATTGGGAGTAATATTTGCAAAATAAATTAAACTATTATGGTTATATCGCTCAACATTTTTCTCGGAGTTAGATCGTGTTTTGAGCCTTTAATGTAAAGATGACAGCCACATTATTTCGTGAGGTGACTTGAATATTAATCTAGTAATATGAGAAAAAATCGAATGTTTGACCAATTTAATTCATATAAATCAGTGGATCACAATAATGTACCCACCAGATTAAATAATATATCTGTAGTGATGAAAGTACTAATTTTCGCTTGCTATCAGCAACTGTTATAAGAAATAATTTGACAGATCATTCAGCTCAGTTAGCTAGCTTCAAAGGAATCCCTAATAATAAACGATCAGAATTCTCGATTAAACGTATTTTATTTCTCACTATGTTATGGAAGAGAACTGGAAAGATGGGATTGGGATGAAAATCCTCCGTAACTTGCCTCGGTATCAACCTCTACCTTGAGGATGATTTACGATATCAAGTCTTCCTTTTTATCAGTTTGATATCCGAAAGTGATGTTTTCAATTCCATAAGAGATATTTGAACACAAACTCTTGTGGAATTAATCAAATTAGCTCTAAAATGCTTAAACGTTGCGCATTTTATAACTACTAACCAATAGATCACTTCAAGAGGGTGTCTTTCCACAAATATTTTAATCGACCAAGATCGACAGACCCTCAACATTTTCAGCAATATTAGAAAAAATCGCTCATGGTAAAATCGTCGAATTTGCACTCAAGAATATTTTTTACGATAGTAAGGGGGGTTTTAGGGAGGAGAGGTCAACCCAGTCAGCCATTCTTAACTTTCTCAACGACCTATATAACAATCCAAACGAGAAATACTTTGCTTTCTTTATGAATCTTAGCAAGACAATCCAAACGAGAAATGCTTTGCTATCTTTATGAATCTCAGCAAGCAGGCGTTTAACCTTGTTGATCTTTCGTTCCTCTTAGATAAGCTAGGAAAATAATTTTAGGTGAAATTATTCGATATGAAATTTTGATTTCACATATATCAATAGTTCTGGAATGTAAATACAAGATAAAGAAATATAATGAACACATCTTGCATACAAATGTTTAAACATGCTGCCAAATTTTTTTGTCACACTCCTACTCTTCACAGGATTACTTGATTTTAACTTTTAGTGCTTGTGTTTTCTATCATGTAAATGATCTTTAGGGCAATAAACTTTCTCTTACTGGATAACTTACCAGTATCTTTTGCCATACATAGTACTAAAAGTATGTTAACGACTTGGAGTTTCATAAACTGAGTTCTTGAGAAGGCTATGAGTTGAAGCTGAAACACAACAGGCTATGGACCTAGGTCACGCATTAGATCAAAAGTGTCTGGACAAAGCAGATTCTCCTACTACAATTCAAAACTGCAAAATGGAATAATGAACTTCGAGAGATGACGAAGACAAATAGAGCTACTATTAAACATCATGAAGTTCTTCAGGTAGCAACAATAAGAGATAGCAAGATGCTGTTGGAACCTTCTGGAACTAAATACACGAATGATTTTCGAGCATTCCTAAAGAGCGATACTCTTGCACAACTCATTCTAATTGGAGCTTGAATGATGTCGATGTTAAATTATCCGCAACTTATGAAAACTCGGCTGCTACGTTTCAGTCCATTTATGAACAGAATTCAGGTGAATGAGTTGGTAGACTCAAGGAACTGTTTTTCATCAGCCAGAAACATCCTGCGGAAGATATTGCCAACCTCATAACACGTGTTCAGAGAAACTTCTAAGGGTTGAATGATGAGCTGAATAAGTTGGTTTGAACAATGTTGCCAAATCTACTCCTTATTTGTCGAGTGATGTCCACACTTCCACCAGAACACTTCGAGTTCAGAAGTGTTGGTAAACTGTGTTTCTGATAATAAATTTGAGTCGCAGTTGATACTCAACTAGAAATGCATTATTATATACACCAAAAAGAATTAAAATAGAAATGTTGTCTGACAAATGGAGTTGTGCTATATTAAAGGTACATATGATTTATATGAACATTCAACAGCTTGTCTTCACTAATGCATTAATTTCAATATTACTTGTTCATTAGTGGATTAGTTTCTACTATTTCAGCGTTTTTCTCAGAATACTCGCGCCTGCGTGATTAAAGTTCTCCTGAAAGTGTGCGTTTGAAAAAACTCTCTGCCAATCTAACGCTATCAAATATAAGAGTTTCTAATAAACTGGAACTAAGTTGTTGATTAGAAGTGAAAAATCAAATGAATCTTCATCTCTCAAATCAAGAGAGATTCGAATATATTTTTTGAGAATGGTTTCTGCTTCCTAAATAGAGGCCATAGATTATTCTTCAAATGTGAAATTCACCTGATATGAAAATAAGGCACCAAATTTAAGATTTATGGTTGCTTCGATTTTGAATATTTGATTATTGTCGAATCTGCAGGTAGACTGAAGGCACACAGTAAGTGATTTGGCCATCTTCAACCATGGAAAAATATTAAATATTATTGAAATATTAGCCTAACCTAACTCCGGGACAAACACGAGTAGTGAAGTGAATTTCAGGTCAAATCAAGTTTCAAGGCCCTATCACTTATTATAGAAAATAATCATAAAAAGCACGTCTTCACTATTCGAGTGGTAGGTATATAAGATATCAAAGTTGAAATAAATAACTTGCTGTTAACATCATTGGGGCGTTCCTGAAATAATAACTAACGGGCGAAAAAAGATACACATTAATTGTTCCAAAAGTGAAATATATTTCTAGTAGCGTTAACATAAATTGATTCGATGGATCACAGCTATATCTTCATAATGCAATCACAATATATTGACAAGAGCGATAAAAAGTTATTTTGTGAGAATTTGGATTACACGAGATTGAGAAGTATATGATCACAATTATTATCTATTCATGAATATGAAGAAATCTGCATAGTCTAAGGGTCAGAACTCACGATTCAATTATAATTTTCAGTGTATTATAGGCAGATATTCTTCACATTCACAGGTACTTGAGGAGAGCTGTCTGTTACGCTTGTAAGATTTTCACCACTACCAACATGTCATATGACATTCAGCAGATACTGTCCTCGCATCGGCATGTAGAAATGCTCACAAAGACACGAAAGAGACAATTTTGGTCTTATCATTTTTTATTTGAATCAACACCATACAATCCTTGATCTTTAGCGAACTGATTTTTAAAGTTCCGGGGTGAACGTATTTTATTTGCATATTGAAGTGTAGCGCTACAGACAAAATTCTCGTAAATGTACCTAGAAGTTTAAATCCAAACGATTTTTCAATCTTTCCAAAAAAACCTCTACAGAAAAATGATCATCATACGCCATAATTAATGAAGATAACAAAAATATTATGAGTGGTATCGGTTCGGACTTCCATTCTCAATATAATTAACTCCATTGAAACCTGTTGCGAAGAAAAAACTCATAAGAAATTCAAATCGAATAAGGCAATCGAATCCAAACCAAAATAAGTTGGAAATGCATATTTTGGGTAAAGAATGGAATTAAACGAATGATGAAACCAATTTTCAAGTTGAGTGTACTCATGACGTTTGATCGCTGGTATCCGCGATCACCCCATTTTTATTCTTAGATCAAAAACTTTCCATTTCAACTTATTTCTATGGATTTGATTGCCTTATTTGATTTGCATTTTTATCCTTTCGTTTTTAGCAACAGGTTTCAATAGAGTTAATAATATATACAATGGGAGTCCGAACAATGACCACTCAGCAAGGAACATTGTCAACCACATTCAAATAAAAATCATGCTAATATTACTCTTTAATAAATTAAAAGGCACTTGATCGAATATCATTTATTGAGAGGTACCGCCTTCATTTTTTCTTTCTGTTCTGTCAGCGCTCTGGATTCATGGATGAAAACTACAAAATGTATTCCCTGCAAGAGAAGAAATATGTTCATTTCGCCTGCATTTTTCACGGTTGAAGATATAAGGTACGCGTCCATAGGTATGCATCGTACGGATCGTATAAAACGGATCGATTTGTGGTAGTGCGTCCACTGTATCCGTAGCGATCGGATTGTCGATGCGACAGTGGGCTTTTAAGTAACATTCGCATTTTCGTTGTGAGTGGACGATCGGAAACATTGCAGTGTGTAATGTTTCCGATCATGGAAAGTGATGAAGAACTTATTATTATTGTTTTGTTATTAGATGAAGAAGAAAGGAGGGGAAATAAGAGGAGACATAGAATGTGGATACATGACATATTCAAAAAAAAGATCACAATTTGGAGAATATCATACACTATTCACTAATTTGCTCCACGATATGCGTAATAATAATTATTATTGAGGCAAGTGTGTGTACTTAGTGTCGAAATGTAACAAAATTCAAATGATCTGTGAGGCGACCAGTGACTACCTATTGTGACATGCGTCCACTTATCGGCAATCCGCATGACATCATCCGCACCAGTCGGAAAAGTTGCCCCTTCCATCAATTTCAGGTACGCGTCCATAGGTAAGCATCGTACGTATCGTACGGATCGTATGAAACGGATTTTAAAATTATTAGTATAGTAAGTTATACATATGCGCCCACTGACCGGCAGCGGACGGATCGCACGTATCGGTCCGTCGGTAATGCCGATGAAATTTATCGAAGGGGCAACTTTTCCGACTGGTGCGGATGACGTCATGCGGATTGCCGATAAGTCGACGCATGTCACAATAGGTAGTCACTGGTCGCCTCACAGATCATTTGAATTTTGTTACATTTCGACACTAAGTACACACACATGCTTTAATTATTTTTGTTATTACGCATATCATGGAGCAAATCAGTGAATAGTGTATGATATTCTCCAAATTGTGAACTTTTTTGAATATGTCATGTATCCACATTCTATGTCTTCTCTTATTTCCCCTCCTTTCTTCTTCATCTAATAACAAAGCAATAATGACAAGTTCTTCATCACTTTCCATGATCGGAAACATTACACTCGGTAATGTTTCCGATCGTCCACTCACTACGAAAATGTGAATGTTACTTAAAAGCCGACCGTCGCATCGGCAATCCGATCGCTACGGATACAGTGGACGCACTACCACAAATCGATCCGTTTTATACGATCCGTACGATGCATACCTATGGACGCGTACCTTTCATCGGCATTACCGACGGACCGATACGTGCGATCCGTCCGCTGCCGGGTAGTGGACGCATATGTATAACTTACTATACTAATAATTCTAAAATCCGTTTCATACGATCCGTACGATGCGTACCTATGGACGCGTACCTATACACTTTTGTTCGGCATGACTTTTATTTGGAAGTGTGAGTCATTCTGTTGAATGTATTCGTTGTATGTTTTATTGCCCTCGAAATATGACGAGCGGGACGATACAAATATCTCAAATTGGTATGAAAACAATGAGAAAACAATTATTGCAGGTGAATATATTTTCAGATATGAACAGCTATGAGATGAATCAAATCGAAAGTTGAATCAGAGAAAAACGTTTCTTTACGTTGAATCGCTGCTAAGATCCCAATAAATGGAAGGATACCTTATATACCATCAGAAGTTATGCTTTTCTCTATGGAAACTTATTAGTTAAGCATTTCAACAATTATCGACAGTGGCAACTCAAAATATTGAGGCTATGCTCCGAAACTGTAGAAAAACTAAAAGATTCTATCACATTTGTGAAATTATGTTCCTTTGAAACAAAGCCATTTAGTTCTTTTGTCATCAGAGAAACGCCGTAGAGAAGTTTTTCTTAGCCTTTGGCCTCACTGCATACGATGTGTTTTTGTCACTTCTGTGAATATGACTATTTTCATCAACTTCTTTCATTTGATAATAGAAATAGTTTTTTTATTCGTATGGATTACATTTTGTTTTCTTATAGGAATAATTTCTTTAATGTATGATCATTCAAAGGACTGATTCTACAGTTTACTGTTTAATATTATTATTGAAATGAGCCCCGGAATTCAATTTCCAAGCTATTGAAAAAAAAAATTCTCACCTGCTGTTTAGCAGCTCTAACGAAACCATCATTAGCTGTAACAGTGACTGCCCGGATTCGATCACCAAATGTAAAAATGGTCAAAGATCTTTCCTTTATTTTACCGCCAGGTTTCAATTTCTTTTCGTCACTGTATTGAACTTTTTCAAATATTTCGTGAAATTTTTGGTCATTATCTGTCTGCCTGAAATCTGCATCATCTGGTAAAACAATTAGCCTGTTCAATAATTGCAGACCTCTAACTTTTTCGCCGGGTCCTCCAACTGTTTCAACGATATTCAAAAAGTTATCTCTTGCTGTCTCGCAACAATATAATGTTTTCCCTTCAAAAATTTTATCGAGTATTGGTTTTTGAGGGCGTAGTCTTTCCCATTCGGCTTGCTGCTTTAAAACTGGCACATCAAAATCAAGTGTGCTAGCACTACCATTTGTTACCGAACTACAGTAAGCCAACATAGCAGAAACGTCAAGATTGACCTTGGTAATGTTGCTAATATTCTTCGTTGATAAATCTGCCATATTAGTCATCTTTTCTTCTAGGAAATCATCTTGGTCAGAATCACTAAAATCTGAGCCACTCTCTAAATTCAACGGATGATCACTCAATTTATCTCCTTTGACAATGATTCCAAAAGATTCAAGCTTCGCAGCAATATGACTGCCTATGCCATTCGTGAAGACGAAAACTATCTGAAAAGCATTCTGATAAGAGGGTCGAGACCAAGACCAAGACTGATCAATCTTGGTCTCGGTCACGAAAAATAATTGTAGTCTTGGTCTTGATAGTCTTGGTCATGGATCAAAGTGCGTCTAGAAATTTGAATTTGCAAATCAATTGTCCATCAGTTTATTTGCGTATAATATGTATATCGTATTTCTCAGTCTTTAACAATTGTCAATTTGTACGGGTAAACGAAATAAATTTATTTCACCAAAAGAATATGATTTTTAAGATATCTTTAATATTCGATTAGAGCCATACAGCGCACAGGCCGACAGGCCAGAAAAAAGATTCAAAATGGTCGGAATGTTAATTATGTTTTCACTGACCATTTTACAATAGATTATTGTCTGCAGTAAGATGCAGATGCGGCAGAGGAGTGGTATCGGAGTCCCGAGTAAATAGCAATACTTATTATATTATTTAGGAGTGGGAAAAATTTATTAGTCATAATTTATTATTTTTATTTAGTATGGAACTCTGGTAGGTGCAACTTATACTAATATATATCTACGTTTTTCAATAAATGAATATCTTCTACCTTCTATGTGCTATTTTTTAAAATAAATAACTATAACCCATATAAAAAGTGAGTTAATAAAGCTGCGGCAATAGGCTGTCGAATTTGCAAAATCTCACTTCTACCTGTCTTTATTTCAAAAACAGTTGAGGAAAGGTACAGAATATTAATGAAATATTCGGGGGTTATATCCCGAGTGCAGCAGGTTTAATCGGTTAAAATGTGTGCTGCACTTCCATGATTTTAAAAATTTTGCTTGGAAAATGACTTGAGTGTATGAATTTGAATTTATCTTAAATTATTATACATGAAAGCTTTTGCTTGATTTGAACATTTTGCAACATTTTGAAAATCATGGAAATGCACGCATTTTGGTCGATTGAGCTTGGTGAAGAAGGGATATATGTTGAGATTATCTCCAGAAAACATGTAAACTTAGGAAACATCAAAATTGAATACAGAAACAATCTAGTACCCAGTTAATTTTGATCGGTTTAATCAGTTAAAAGGTCTATTGTATTTAATCGCCGTAAAACTGTGTAAAAGCAGTCTAGCCTTCAACTTTTTCATCGTTTATTCGCATTGAGGGAAATAATCAAAGGTAATACCACGAGTCCTTCAAATTTAATCGATACATTTTCATTTTCCTCAAAAACTTTTTCATTTGGCAAAAGTATGAAAACAAACCGATTTTATCTAATGCGGTTTGTTTGAATGCTTTTGCCTCAAAATAAATAAGTTTGAGTGTTTCGAAAATGAAAATTTATCCTAATTTGAAGAACGAGTTGTATTTGGAGAGATTATTTTTGGGCTACAACTCTTTTTGAAGCGACACCCCGATTTGAGTCAAAGGATTCCTGAAACACTAACATCTGTTAGAGCGTCTGTGAGAGAATCCCAGTTAAAGGGGTGGTTTCGAGAAGTTGAAGAATATCTAAAGTCCGAACATTTCTTCGAAGTGTTGTCCGATCCTCAGAGAGCTTTTAACCTTGATGAATCTGCTTTTCAACTCTGTCCTAAATCTGGCAAAGTCATCGGTCCACGTGGGGAGAAAAATATATATGATTTGAAAAAGGGGTATAAGAGCTGAACACTACTGCCTCCATTTATAATTTTTCCTTACACCAGACTGCCCGGTCATGTAACGTCGACTTAGCACTGGACGACCTCAACAGGCTACTAACGAAGTCCTTGGAAGACAAAGAGATAGCCATAACAACATTTATAGACATCGAGGGTGCCTTCGATAATGCATCCACCGAGTCTATAGCAAACGCTCTAAGGAAAAAAGGGGTACATCCCCTACTGTGCCAGTGGATAAACGCCAGTTTGAAGAACAGGGTCATTGTATCAGAAATTGGCGGAATAACACGAACAGCTAGAGCAAACAGGGGATGTCCGCAGGGAGGGGTGCTATCGCCCCTACTTTGGGCCATCCTAATTGATGAATTAATCGAAAAGCTAGTTTCCAGAGGCTTTCATTGCCTAGGATATGCCGATGACCTTGCAATTATTGCAAAAGGCAAATTTGCAAGGACAGTATCGGAGCTTACACAGTCAGCACTAGATATAGTCGACAGGTGGTGTAAAGAGGAGGAGCTGACAGTAAACCCTCACAAAACCACAATAGTCACATTCACACGAAAAAAAGTACTGGAAGGACTTAGGTCACCTGTACTGAACGGGATAGAAATTCCATTTGCCCAAGAGGCAAAATACTTAGGAGTTATCTTCGACCATAAGTTGACCTGGAATCAACACCTACAAAAAACCATAGAAAAAGGTACTGTAGCCTTCAATCTGTGCAGAAGAATGTGCGGAAAAAATTGGGGACTACAACCAATAATGACTACATGGCTCTATGCCAGAGTTATCAGACCCATGATAACGTATGGATCGGTGGCATGGTGGCCAAAGACCAAGCAGGTAGGAGTGGTTCGACGGCTCGGAGGACTGCAAAGACAAGCATGTCTGAGTGCCACCGGGGCCATGAGAACCACCCCAACAGCCGCTTTAGAGGTCTTGCTCAACCTGTCCCCACTACACATATACATCCAAGCCGAAGCCAGGTCTGTCGCGAGCAGGTTGCTTAGAGGACAAGCTCCCATAAGCAACATGCACGGGAGAGACTACAACAAGCTATATGAGGAGTTGGAAAACGACCCGGTTACAAGAATGCCATCAGATGGCATACTTACCAGATATAGCTTTGACAAACCTTTCAAGACAAGTATAACGGACAGGGACGCGTGGAAGCGGGGGCCTCCCATCAATGCGGAAATCGCTGTCTACACCGATGGCTCCAAAACGAATGAAGGTGCAGGAGCCGGCATTTACGGAACCAAGCCGAAGATGAAAATCTCATTGAGCTTGGGCAAATATGCGACGATATTTCAAGCGGAAATCGTTGCAATACACCATTGTGCACAAGAGCTAATAAGGCATGATTTTTCAGGAAAAAACATTGTCATATACTCAGATAGCCAAGCTGCAATAAAAGCAGTCATCTCAATGCAAGTTACCTCAAAACTTGTTTGGGACTGCATAGACGCCCTAAAAGAGCTGGGCAGTCAGAACAGACTGACCTTAGCCTGGGTACCAGCACATACAGGTTATAGAGGCAATGAAGAGGCCGATACACTAGCCCGAGAAGGAGCAAGTAAGGCCCTGAATGGCCCAGAACCATTTTGCGGTATAGCAAAAGCTGTACTAAAAACAAACACTAAATCATGGATTCAGCAGAAGTCTCAAGATTGGTGGAACAATGCACCAGGAATGAGACAGGCCAAAGAGTTTATCAAACAACCGCTGCCAACATTCACAGACTATCTACTAGGCCAGAAGAGGAACACTACTAGAATAGTAGTAGGACTTCTCACAGGGCACTGTAGGCTCAATAAACATATGAGTACAATAGGCCTGGCAGAAGAAATGCTATGCAGGTTCTGTCAGGAAGAAGAGGAAACATCAGTACACATACTATGCCACTGCGAGGGCTTGTCAAGACAAAGGTTTCTAACACTGGGAGAAGAAAAACCAAGAGCTCCCAAATTCATGGGAGTTCTAAGAACTAGCCTGTGGAGTCTCGTAAAGAAGACAGGGTTAGACAAAGAACTCTAAACGATCTCGAGGACAAACACAATAGATCTGTAAAGGTCGCGGTGTAAAGGCTCGTAGCACGAAAGTCCCTAACATATAATCTAATCTAATAACGTCGAATATACCAGATGAATGGAATGTAGGAAAGATCTAATCTGGTTGGATGACGGAAGAGTCTTTCTATGAGTATTTGGCCAATTGTTTTCGTAAGTGGCTTCTGAAGAATAAGGTGCAGTTACCAATAATCATGTATTTAGATGGACACAAATCTCATTTAACGATGCACTTGCATGAGCTTTGTACATCGAATCAAATTATTTTGGTGGCATTATTTCTAAATGCAACCCACATAATTCAACCGTGCGATGTCACTGTTTTCGGACCTTTAAAAGCACACTGGAAAAAGGCAGCTCATTCCTGGAAATTCGAGACGAATAACCAGATTTTGAATAAAACAAATTTTCCTCTTGTATTCCAGAAAGCTATACAATGCATAACTCCTGAAACAATAATCAATGGATTTCGAAAGTGTGGGTTGTTCCCTTGGAATCTTGAGGCAGTAGACTTTTCCAAGTGCCTTCAAGATAGGTATGATTCTGTTAGATTGGCGACGAAAGATAGTGTGGTTTCAACTAAAAATCAAAACCATCTAGAATACCTCGAATCTTTCATGAGCATTCAGATGGTGGAACAATTACAAAAGTACCGCGAAGAAAAATCATGGAATGGAGAAGAAAAGTCGAAAGATTTATTCGGAGTTTGGATGAAATTCAAAGATGGGGTTGAGAAACAAGATTCACAAGGAATGAGAGAAGACGGAGTAGAGATCATAACCCAAATGCTGGATGAAGAAAACAGTGGGGATGTCGAAGAAGGCACAGAAAATATGATTCGGGAACCTACAGATCACATTCAAGACGATGTACAAGATACAAAAAAAGATACACAATGCCCGCAAATAGAAACTATTGAAAAAATGTTGAATTCGCCAAAACCAAGCACATCTACTGAGCATAGAACTCCCTCAAAAACGCCTACCTACTATCAGCAAATTTCCATCAGCAAGTTCAAACTCGAGTGTTGGAACTCCCTTCAAGAAGGCATTGTTCTGGCCAGATCGTGATCAAGGAAAAAACAAAAGATGTAGAGAAAAGATACCATCGGTGGTAACATCTAAGGAATGGAAACATTACTTTAACAAAAAGGAAGAGGACAAAATATGAGGAAAGAGAAAAGGAAGAAAGAAAAAAAGTTAGGGAACTCAACAAGCTTCAAAGGTTGAAAGAAAAAGAAGAGAAAAAAAAGTTCAAACAGCAAATTAAGAAAAGAAAAATTGAAGAAAGTTCAGATTCTGCAAACTCTGAGGAGCTTTCTTTTGCAGAAACGTCTGATGGAGAAGAAACTTTTTCGGACATCCAAAATTCGGAAATTGAGGAATTTGTCGCAGATCAAGCCACTCCACCAGTATTGATTCCAGTTTTAGAAAACTACTATGCAGTTTATTACCAAGAACAGTTTATTACCAAGAACAGTTTTATATTGGCCGTGTTCTGAAAATTGACGAGAAAGTTTTTCTGAAATTTTTATCAGAAGTCACAGAGAACCATTTTGTCTGGCCCAAAAATCAAGATGATGATTGGGTGGAAAAGGAGCGTTTATTTTATGGTCCAATCCAAATATTCGGGAACGAGCCTTTTCATGTGGATAATATAGTATTGAAGAAAATTAAGTTAGCTTATCGTCAGTATAAATCAAATACAAAGAACATATAACTCATAATCTTAATTTTGAAATAACATTTTTTTGTGCTATTAAATGAAATTTATATGAATAATATGTGAAATAAAGAGCTGACAATTATTGGAAAAAGTGATGACAATTAATGGGTATCTCAAATGCTCGTGTGACAACCACTGGTGAAATGACAATGACATTTATGTTAGGCTCTGTACCAAAATATGACAATCCTTTGAAATATCAAACATGGGTGTACCAACCCCCAACTCACAGGTTGGATTTTATCAGAAAAGGTTTGAGTCACCTTGAGAGTGAACATTGAAGAAGTTAATCTAATAATGACAACTACTGGTGCCAGTACCCTATGACGTGTTTTATATTACTGTCACTGTAATCTTCAAAACCAATAAATAGTATTTTTATTATTATAAGTAGTCTTCGCTCGAGTAAATAAAATCGGGAGAGAGCAAATTCACGCATTCCTTGACTTGAGTTTTGTCGAAAAGTTAGCGAGAAAATGAATTGGCCGTCATCGGCGCGCGATACAGTTTTCAAGAAATATCGTTCACAGTCAGATTCTTCTTTACTTTCGTTTTCAGTGTGAGGAACCTCCTCGGACTCCCAAAATGTTTACATATCGATTCGAGTGACTTATCAAAAGAATAATTAAAAAAAGAAGATAGTGATTGCGAAACAAGTGTCTATTGCGACGGGTTGATCAGGACCGCCCACTACAGGCCCGTTAAAGTTATTCTTGAGAATATATCGGCGCCCAAAAGTAAATCGACAGAGCTCGAACAATAGAATTTAGGATCAGCGAGAGACAAGTTTCAATATGATTCCAATATTCTAGATTTAGTCTGTGGGCTGATAAGTTATCACAAATTTAATCGATGACTACCGCATCTGTAGCAAAACGCCGGTAATCTTTCCGAATAGGTTTCAGCGAACACGAAACTAATCCCTTATTCAAGCAAGATTTCATTGAACCGAGCCCTTCAACTTCAGTCAAGTGAAAGGTTTTTTGTAAATTCAACTCCTGCACAGAATGTTGACAAATAAAACACGTCATACTACCCGAGTCAATTAAACATCTTAGAGGTCGATAGTTACTTCGACTATCAAGTATATTGATCATAACATTAGATAACAAAACACTGTTGCATTGAGATACAACTCCAGTAGCAGCAGCTACCGGATTGCACCTCATCAGGTTGACTTTGTTTAGAGTTTGACTGACTATCTGAAAAACATTATATTTCGTTATATGATGAAGTATGTCTAGTTTCATGTCACAGGAGACTTGCTAATAAAAAAGACAAAGTGCGCTCGGAAACATTATTTTGTGAAGTAGAATAGGTTTTTGTGTTGTCTGTTTTCTTTCTGAGATGAAGAACCTAGAGATTCTAAAGCACCGCAGTATTTGTCTACAAAAGTAATGACTTCTTCAAAGGTAGGTACTTCAGCTGATTTAAGTTCTAATTCAAATCGTTTCAATATATCATCAAGGCGTTTCAAAATCATCATTACCAGGATAAAATCCCGGGTAAGTTCAAGTTACGTACGGCGGCAATATTCTCCGTGAATTAATTAAATTTCTCCATATCAGACAATGTTGGACTATTATGCACGAGGAAATTGAACTTATCAATATAGGATACAAAATCTTTATAATTACCGTCAAATTTTAATAATTCTATTTTTGGTAAGCATGTATTCCTTTGAGACGGAGTGGGATAAAGCATTGTGCCATTATGATTGACGATGGCATAAGACAACTCACGTTATGGGTCAAAATCTCATATAAGTCAGTAGAAGTCTTCAATAGTCAACACCAGAATTACTTGCGCTTTGAAACTGCAATCGATGTGATTTCTTGTGGAGTTGACTCTTTTATTGCTAGTCGAAGGATATAGTCCTTTGATGTCATTTTTAGATACCGCAAGAATTTAAATTAACAAACTGTCACCAGTTTCTGCAACATCTTCTCAGAATCAAAAACCAGAAATTAAATGGAAGAAATTGAATAAAAAAAATACAACAGAGTCTGATTGTGAATTTTTCGCTTTCATCTTCATTTCTTTAAAACATATACACAATTCAGCCTGCTGGTGAACATATTCACACTTCTTTCATACTTGTGCTTGTATCTTTTTTTTTTCGAGGAAGAAAAAAGCCAAAAAATAAATCCTCAATTCAATTCTTAAATTTTACTACCAATACACATTTGAGCTGAAAAATTTGCAGTTCAGAAAAACCCATTTGTCTCACTTCTCATGGAAACACCTCCTTAACTTCGGTGGATATACTTTAATTGAGAATTCTACTACAATATATAAGGAATATACTGGGGAGTTTCATGAGAAGTGAGGAAAATTATTTTTTCAGGACTGAAAATTTTTTAGCCAGAATCTGTATTGGTAGAAAAATTGATGTCCTGATTCCGAACATATTTGAATTTTGAGTCTATACTGTCCTTTGATACTATTTTTGGCAAAACTGGGTGATTTAATCGCCCCCAGCGAGTAGTGTATGCTACTCAGATTAATACTAGGCACAATTTAGATTCATCGGTATATCTACCAATCCTGAAATTCACAGAGTTCTCCAACAATTATAGAATATACACAGGTGCTTCCATCATAATTTACTTCACTCACCTTTGGTGTTTGAAATAAACATGGATAGAGTTTTGCACAGTTAACATATTCTTCTGCTTGATCGATGATGCTCTTGACTCCATAACTTCCATTTCCCATACAAATCTGGCTCAATGACTTAGGATTTCGAGCAATAACTTTCATCCATGTCAATCCTCCATCGCTTATTATATCCACATTTAATTTTCGGTCTTCTAACAGAAAAACTCTGTTTATGCTCTGGCAGTTTTCTACATCTTTTAGAGTATCTACGACAGCTGAGAAATGGGTCAGATTTGAGCACTGCAAGTGTTCTTTTTTGATGGAATTGTTCTTGTAAGCCTAGAATAATAATAATGTATTTAAAATAACCAAATTATTCTCAGGCAAATTGGTGTTGATGAAAAAATACCTTTTTTAGGAATTTTAGTTCCTGCCCAATTTTTCTGCTCAACTTTTGAGATCCTTCGATGGTTTTGAATCCTTCTATCAGATCAAGTAAAGTCTCTCCAAATTTAATTTTTATAAGTGCTAGCTCCTTCAGATCCAAATTTTCATCGTCTAATATTTCCATATTTTAATTAATTCTTCCAGAAGGATGAGTCAACAACCCACCAATTAATTTATTATAATGTGAATATTTAATGAATTAAATAAAATTTTCTTTGGATGTTCGAATTTTCAATATCTCCTCTCTCTTTCTCTCTACATATTTGACATTTGACGTGACCATGGCTGCGTCTAACAACTTAAGAGCGCTCAAACTGCTTGAAGCCGCTTCACAAAATTTGACAATTCACCATGGAAAACTGTCAAATTTTGTGCAGCGGCCTTAGGCTGGATTCAGACAGATCCGGAATCCGATCTTACGACAATCTGACAGCTTTCTGATTGGCCTCAATTTGAATTCAGATCAATTAGAAAGCTATCGGATCGTCGTACGATCGGATTTCGGATCTGTCTGAATCCAGCCTTATCCGCTGTAAGCTGCTATAGTGTAGCCGCTGAAAAGATAGAATGATCACGTGAACGGCACACACTCTTTGAATGTTCCTCTTTTCTTTCCTCTCCCCAATGTTACAAGTCCGATTTACACGACTCAACAAAAACACACACACACAAACGTAACTCACGTAAATATAAAGCACAAATGAGTACAGTACAGTGTAAACAATTCTTCATTTATTTCAGTTTAGAAGGCGTGGCTACGCCGCGCAGGCTATATATAGATGCAGGCATTCACTGTTCACGCGTCCTTGAATTCTATCTTTTGAACGGCCCGACTATAGGCCCTATAGAACTGGTCAATGACTGACGTTCTATATAGGCCGTGTTCCGTTTCCCTGCCTGGTTAACCAGACTGGTAACTCGAGATGGTGGTCACTGTGGTAACCAGCTCAGCCTCTACACTCGCCACTCACCAGTCGCGTTTCAAACAATATTGCGGATGGTCCAATCTCGATTTAGCTATGAATAGAAGGAAAGCAAAAATTTCTGCGGAACCCGTAGATTTGGGTACAAGCTGCTTGGAAAAGAATATGTGCACAAGGAGAGTTTTCCACACCTCAGAGAGTTGAAGTGATTGCAATACGTAGACGTCAACGTAAGAAATATAACGTTTACGGGTTTTCACGAAATTGAGTTGAAGTCGCTACAATACATGACGTTACTGTTAGCCGTTACCCAGTGCTGCCGTTTTGTGAGTTATTATTTCTTGGTGAGATACCATAGCTGCATCTAACAGCTTGAAGCTGCTGCACAAAATATGACTTTTCTATGGTGAAATGTCAAATTTTATGGAGCGGATTTCAGCAATGTAAGCTGCTAGACGCAGCAGCCCGTCGCTTTTCACTCTGTTCTTTTTATAACCTCATCATTTTCGCGATTGAACGGTAATGAGGGAATAGAATTTGAACAAAACTATTGGCTCAGGTTCAAGGAGCTTAGTGCTGTATAAATCCACACTCAATATCAGGTAGTGCGTATAATTCTGAATTGTGAAATATGAACTCAAACTTCAAAGTTTTCCTTCTCTATGGTATTGAGTATTGACCTTTGCTTCCTCCAAGGTGCATTTAGCCAAACTTGAAAGAGTTGAAAATTTAAAAAATATTTGACAACTGACTGTTCTCAACTACTAAGGCCTAGTTTCACCAACGACTTCCATCTGGATTATCTTGCTAACTGGAATATCTAAACGTATAAATGCATACAAATGCGTCATATTTTTTTGAGCACACTATACATTTTGAAGGATGAAGATACACGAGTTCTGTCAAAAATTGAACGAGATCTCACAGAAGAATTCACTATTGACGCGTTTCGTTTCCAATATTTGTTACTATTAGCCGTTCCGTTATATACTATTTACCACATTGGTCCCAATATAGAGTTACCAGTCTGGTTAACCAGACAGAGAATCGGAACACGGCCTATTAGTTATGTCATAATATATATGTCAATTGTCAATCTCTCCTCTCTCCCCACTTTCCCAGAATCACAGAATTATAATTAATTTGTGCTTTGGTTTTGGTTGAATGTTGAATGTGTTAGGTTAGAAATTCGTTTACAGTTATTAACTGGTGAGCCGAATTTGCTGTATTTATAAGCTTTCGATAATGGCAGATTTTTATATACGTTATTACGTTGGACACAAGGGCAAGTTCGGGCACGAATTTTTGGAATTTGAATTTCGCCCGGATGGTAAACTGAGGTACGCCAACAATTCCAATTATAAAAACGACACCATGATCAGAAAAGAAGTATACGTTCACCAATGTGTTATGGAGGAACTTAAGCGAATAATAATTGATTCTGAAATAATGCAGGAAGACGATTCTCTATGGCCACCCCCAGATCGCATAGGCAGACAAGAATTGGAAATCGTAATAAAAGATGAGCATATTTCTTTCACCACCTCAAAAACTGGATCTCTGGTAGATGTAAGTCAGTCTAAGGATCCGGAAGGATTGAGATGCTTTTATTATCTTGTGCAGGATTTGAAGTGCTTGGTGTTTTCCTTGATTGGTTTACATTTCAAAATCAAACCCATATAAGTCAAATGTGATTACACCGAATTTTGTAATAAATCTAATATTAAACATTTGTTATCTTCTTTTCTTGCCCTGCGTTTGGGGAAGGTAAAATCTGCCCATTGCCTGAGCATCACACTTATTTTCTCACTGACCTGATCTACAGATGGATTGAAGTAATAGGAACCGAAACTCAGTGTAGAGTTGAGCAAGTAGGAGAATTTGCTGCAAAGTTTTAGGAAAATATTCAATATTGTGGCAGATGCAATTAGTTGGAAATTGAAAAATCAGCAAGGCAAGAATGAAAAGGGGACAGTCTTTCATAATGGTATTAACAAATTCTGAACACGTGCCATTTCATGATGTATTCTGCTTATCACAGATATTTCCACATCGCTTCCATTTCTCAATTGTCCAAAATGTGATTCTTAACAATCTCAAAGGCTCAGTGGACCTACAATAATACTCCAATTTGCCTGATAAAAAAAAATTCATAAATGGCTCAGCACCTAGTTTCAAAAATGAGTTTAAAGAGTCCAAAGTCACAACTCTGCACTCTCTCTTCCTTGGAAAATTATGGCGCTTCAAAGTTCGGAAAAACGGCCAATTCCACTTTAATTTTTGCAAAAAAAAAATTTCAAAACAAATTTTCCTTCATCAGTTGCCCTTGCACTTTATCAAACTTTTCTCGACACATTTGTCCACGATTCTGTCACCATAAGTTATGAGAAGACTCAAATCGGAATTGTGAGACGTTTTGCGACATATGTTTTTGCTTACCCTAATCCTAACCCTATTATGTATTGGAGTTTCCAATCGAAGTTCGAAAAATTATTTATAATTAAGGGTGAGTATGTGTTTAGGAAGATGGAATGAGGTATAGACAGCACTCAACGGAAATAAGAAACGGGAGCGGTCTAATATTTTTTGTTGCAAAATTAACGTGGAAAATTTCTCATGTTAACTCTAAAATGAAGGTAAAGGGCTACGATTTCGTGTTCAGCAACACACTACGCAGAAATTAGTCCCACATTCTTTGTACCTGGAGATGTTTACTCATACAATGTTGCATGATTCAGTGGATAATGCTTAAAATAAAATTTTGATGATAATTTCTACAAACGCAGAATGCTTTGTTGAGTTGCTTCAACTTTCATTTGTGAAAGCAGGATCTGCCAAATGTATATTTTGTATGTTATTTCATTTTTGCCCTATGATCTCATTGTAGATACAGGCATTGAAGATTGAGAATTAACATAACTACTGACAACACGAAACTAACCAATTCCCATTGCCATCAGATTCCGCATGCTCCTAGAAAAATCAAAAAGTTTTTAATCAAATTTTCAAATTCAGAAATTTGCTATTTACAGTGGCACTGAAAGCCGGACATTAGATTTTTGAACAAATATGAAAAAACAAAATTTTTCCCCCTGTTTTTTGATTCGATAGATGATTCGATCAAGAACAAATGAAGAGCACACGGGAAAAACGATGAATGTCCGAAACCATAAATACTCGGGAAAGAGTTTTTAATAAAAATTCAGCTTGGTCTGTTATATGTATTTTTGGCTAGTAAGGAAAACGGTCCCTTCTAATATGTTATCTTTTTCATGTAAAGACGTGTTTTAGCTACCAGACAGACCTCGAAATGCAATATAAATTACCTCCATCATTTTTTCCGAGTATATATGTGCATTTTAAAATTCGAGTTTGCTATGTGACTGAAGAATATTGTGTATAAAAATACATTTGGTAATAAATGGACTCATCATTTTTCCTGTGTGCTCTTCAAATTATAATAGTATTCTGAGTGTAAAACTGTATAAAATTAAAAATTATAATTTCAAATTTCGTCGCTGATCTACGAAAAACTCGCAAGCGACAAATTGGTGATTTTACAGGAGACACAAAAACTGTGTTATGATTTCAATTCAGAAGTATGGAACATTTTCTTTTTTATGTAATAGGTATAACGAACTGATAGCGATGAGTTTAGTGTATGGTAGATAAAAACAAAATAAATATAATGACCAACAAAAAATAAAATGTCGCTTACGAGTATTTCTTCTACAAATAATTCAAGCGTTGTTGGTGGATACGAGGTTTTAATATAAGCTATAAAACACAGAAAATAACAATTATCAGTGGAAAAACTGTATTATTCTTTAGTATATAACAAGTCGAACATTATTCTCTTACAAACTATGAATGTGGAAGCTCATCGTAAAATCTGTGGCAGTCACTTGGAATTACCTTTTTCAGCTCTCTGAGGTGATTGAATTTCTCCCCTGATATTTTCAATTTTTGAGAATGAAGCTGTGGCAATTCAAAAGGTCCTTTTTTCATACGTTGTGGTAGTTGAATAAGTCACTCGTCACAAACATTTAACTTATAATGTATTTGGCCTTCAGGTAAATATTTATAAGAACACAGATCTGTAACTACAGGATCACCGGATGCCTTTCCGGGTCGCACTGATGAGACATAATGGATAGTCGAAAAATCTTTGAAGAATGTGTGATCCAGTGCAATAGTGCTGTGTACGCTGTCGACCCCCATTTGGGTATGGCCCTTGCTGAGTAATTGTGACTTTTTTCTCAATCGTAAATTTGAGCAATGCATTTCCCAAAACAGCATTTCTGTTTTGATACGTGCAACCATCGCTTATGATAACCACCGAATTAGCCTGGTGTTTTTCTATTTCCTTTTCGAGGAAATCTAATACACAACTCGCGAAAACCGCTGCTACAAGACCACCTTCGCTTTCATTCCATAAATAGCAAGTGACGTCTTTTGTGGCAATGTTATGAAGTGTGAAATTATGTACACATAATTTCATTTTATAATACAGAGCACTTGCCTTTAACATTGGAGATAGCTTCACAGCCTGCAAATCCATTGGGTATGTCAATTGCTCTCCTCTAATGGCTTTATCTTTTTCCTGTGCCTTGAGCTCCCTTTTCCCATCCTTACGTTTCACATGCTGTGCATGACTCCCTCAGATACTTGCTTGTGTTTATATCCAATGCACTGATCCTTTTTGGGTTGAAAAAGTCCTAGATTGAGATTCTTGAATTCTTCAAGAAACTGTTTCCTGGCTAATGCCGCCCTCCCCTCATTTTGGCATGCTTTAAGATAAATTCGATGCAATTCAGATTTGGACTCAATTACTGGTTCTAAATATTCTTTCGACGTGGAAGAGCGGCAGTAGTGAGACGCATTTTTGGCAGCCTTTTCAAGAAATCAACAGCAAATTCCCTATTTTGGCTTCTTCCGAGATTTCTTCTGGATGTATTATTATTTTCCTGATTAGTTCTGGTATAATATTCCATCGTTGCTTTTCAAGACACAATTTCTTTCCACTAATATTTTAATCCAAAGGTCGACAGAAATAAAATTTTGCAAATTGGAAACAGCTGAGTATTGATCTTCAGATTGTAGTGCAATGTACCTTTTCTTGATCTACTATCAGTATTTTTCCTGACTCGCCTTCTTTCTTTAAAACTGACTAGACCGTTAATATACACTTGCCTCTGTTTCCAGTCCATTTCTTTCCAAAACCTTGCAAATAAACGTTCTCTATCAGTTTCTAGGATACTTGAACAAAGCCTTGTATTTATCCTTCTGCCCCCCTTGCTGGAACAAGGTTGACCCATTTTCCTTGCTGTTCTGTCTACACAGTAGCTTTTTTCCAGATTGGTCTTTTTGAATGCCAATATACTCTTCACCCTTCATACGTTTGAATCTATTTTTATTACACTGCCACTCCTCGGGTTTTGCTTTTATATTTCTTTTTTTCTGTTGGTTAGCTTCACGTTCCTCCCCTCTGCTTTCACTGTCGAGATGAATCAAATCCTCAGCAACATTATTATTGTCTTCGGTAATGTTAAAATCGTCATTATTACTAGTGGAATCACTGTCAAACTCGTTGTCGGAACATCTGAAATCGGAATCTGAAGCAACCACAACCACATCAGTATATTGTAATCTTTCATTTTCCACAAAGTCCTTATCTTGCACACTACTTGGCCCAGGTCGAGGTGAAGGTACACCTTGTTTTTTCTCTTGCAATACCGAAGATATTGACATTTTTGTAGAACAACTGGAACATAATTTGGAATTATGGAAAAATTTTGCATTTTGTAAAAAAATTATAAACTTATGCTGATTCACCTTCAAAAGCCACTTGGAGAATATCGCCTTCATTGTTGTTGTCAGTGGGAGAAAAAATTCTTTGGGAAGAATATCGTCATGCAGTATACTGTAAAAAGAGAGTGGAGATATAAAAAGATCAAGTTTAGAAAATTAAAATGATAAAAACGGTAATTATCCGTTAAGCGGGCTCCATCGTGAAATTGAAAAATTTTTGGTGGAACTTACGTATTTCGGCCTCACACGGACTCTCCATTATCAAGCTACATAACTAAATCAACATTTTGGATTTCATTGAACAATAATATAGCAGGATTCTCAATATTTTCTGAGCTATCACTGAGCATCCTAGGAAAGTCAGTATTATCATTTCGATTCTCAACAATAACAGCGGCATCAATATTGCCTCCGGAATTTTGTGCCAAGTCTAATTAGTTTCCATCCACTGCTACCTGGGTCCATTACTATTGAAAAGAAAAAAACTCGTAAGCGCATAAAAAAGCCTGCTTTCAAATCATGCGAAAAACACGTAAACGCCAGACTTATTTTATTACGATCAAGAATGGTATCCGAAGCGTGGGATACTGATGAATACAGACAATAATTGAAAGTATTATTATTTAGACAACACTATACTAGAATACTAGAATTTCATATTATAACATTTACTCACCGAAAATTAAGCGGTAATTTCAATATACCAAGCCGCACACACAAACGAATACAATAGCTAACGGAGCAATACTCAATACTGTCGCTTACGACTTACGAGTTTGCATTGCACAGTAAAATACATTGTCTGGTCACGAGGTTTTCTCAGAAGTCTGTGACCTGCGCAATCATGGCTAGTCTCTTACGAGCTTTTCACAGCACGCACCAAGGCAGATTTTAGACTTTATCTGAAATTTCGCTTTCTTTAGTATTATAAAACCCGTCGTTTATATATATATATATATATATATATATATATATATATATATATATATATATATGGGGGTTAATTGAGCGATTAACTGCGTGTTTCTGTGGTTTAGTTTCGGGTGGTGAATTTTGCCTTTATGGTTAAATTTTTCATATATTTTCTTCAAATAGCAGAAAACCTTCATATTATTCGCATTCGGATATTAGATATGAGGTCAATGAGAAACCATGAAACTATTGAATAAATTGAATGTGGGTAGTTTGAAGGTAAAGAATAATTTATATAATTGACCCTAGGATATATTGATGAAAAATATTTCCAATTAACACACCTCAGGTATTTCCGCTCTCAAACCAACTTTGATTAAACAATTATCGCAAACAGAATTGAAAAATATCGAAACTAGAACATATTTTGTAAAAAATTATTTGCAAATTCTCTCAACCACGTATCTCGTGCTTCGCTATCATCTTTACTTATCAATATCTTAGCTACTGCAAACAGTACTTATATGAATAGGTACTGTCTGCAATTATTGTGACATTTTTGCTTCTCAATATCTCTGTATTGTGTTAGTTTTGGTCTTACTGATTTGAAACTAGTTCAAAGCAGTCGCACAGTTATATTATACTAGTCGACGGCTCATTCAGACCTTTCCAGTTCACAGCTGTGACTGTGATGGGATTCTTCTCAGTCGAACCCTATTGAAATATGCATACACATACTTAATCATCCGTTTAAAGTTTATATTTGAATATGTACTAATGCAATAAAATTTTCTTTACAGTCATCTGTCGCTGCGCGTATCAAAATAATATTTTTTGTTAGTTTTCAGTTCAAATAAAAGGGGCGCTGACAGACCCGTGCCAAGGTTTTGAATAATGGTAACACAATACAGTTATTTGATAAGTTTATGTTTGAGCATTAACGCAGGCTATAAAATTTTCTCTGTAGAATGTACACCTTCTCAAAAACAAATCAACTGATACAACATACATTCTATGTATACCTCACAATCGTCACTTCAGATAATTTCCTTTAGATTTTTCAATAAAAAATATTCGACATTTTTCATGTGTTCGTTTCAATACTAGGAAGTCTTTTATTGCGACTTGGAGATCTTGAATATGATATAAGTAACCAAAATCATTTGAAAATGAAGTAGCACATATTTTGCAGCAATAATCGATGCTATATTTTCCAACTTCCACTTAAGACTATCCACCCTCAATAACTCCCAGAAAAATGATTTTACAAAAAATCGCCGAGACACGTCGATTTTTGTTTGGAGGGGGACACCATTTGACGAGAAGATATTTTATACTTCAACTAGGGTCACTGGATCTAGTAAGCTTCGCTTACACGGGTACGGACATTGGGTGGAGCTAATCGGAACGATTACCCAAAAATTGACCAATGGCATTGCACTTTAATTTGTTTAAACAATTCAGAAAAGAAGAAGACAAACTGTCATTTTTCAAATTCACGTGACATTGACATTTTGATGCTCGATGCAAAATGTAAACAATCACAAGGGTTTTCGACTAAAATTTTGGGTGTTTCCTATGGATATTTGACTAATTTTAATTTCCTTTTAATTTTTCGAGTTGAATTCCAATAATTTTGCATGTGCACGCCATATTGACAATACTGCAAGTAATATTTGTAACGTGGCTAGAGGAATGTTGAAACAATACCACGAGTTCTTTAGTACAGCTCATATTTTAGGTCGCTAGACATTAAATTCGAGTAAATTCTGAAGATTTTCCTGGAATTTTCAAGAAAATGATAAACCTGATTTGAAAATTTAAGCAGTGAAGTTAGTACCTACTTTGTCAAACAATAATATTTGGCAATGAAATGTAGAGATGGAGTTCACAATGTAATGGATTATTTGGGTTACTTGTTTTCAAATTTAAACTTCAATTCACTTTTCATAAACATATATTCAACAAATGAACTGTAACAACGTGTTTTCGCCCACCATAGACGGATCAATCACACGGGTATGAAACGAAAAGGGTTCAACATTGCCGCCCCCGTTGAAAGGCTGAGCGTTTCGAGAAGAAAATAAATAAATTGTTCATGATGCATTAACATTGATAGGCAGCTTGCATAGTTTATTTATCGCGCGTTTCGCTTCACCACTTTGAGTCTTGATAGATGGTACACGTACCAACTGGTCTGCGCCGAGATGAAGTTTCAAAATCCGTCCTAAAGGCCAATTCATTGGAGGAGTATTTTCTCCTTTTAGTAGGACCATATCACCAACTTTCAGATCAAGTTTTCGATCGGTTTTCCACTTGGATCGTTGCTGTAGCGTTGACAAATATTCGTTGCCCCAACGCTTCCAAAAATGCTGTATTTTTTGTTGAAGTTGTTGAAAGTGAGATAGTCGATTTGAAATTACATCTTGAATATCCAACTCTGGTATGGAAGTGAGTACGTCTCCGATAAGGAAATGGGATGAGATCACAAGGATCGTTGGATAATGGAGTTAAAGGTCGGGAATTTAAAATAGACTCTACCCTGTGCCTCTACCTGAACAACACAGACCACGTTAAACGATAATTATTTTTGCTCAACAAGCATACACGAACACGAAAGGCGAGTTCTGAAATTCAACAGTAACTTCCGTCAGTTCTATCACCGGTGCCTCTCTCTCTGTTTGTCGTTCGTCACAAACAGAAAGAGAGGCATCAGTGACAGAACTGATGGAATTTAATAATGAATTTCAGAACTCGCCTGAACTCAAACACTTCTTCTTCTCATATTCTCCGAATTCGTATAAACAAATTATCCTACAGTGCGATTGGCCGATTTTTGGGTATCTTCTGGGATTGGCCAATTTACAACAATTTTCGCCAGGGCCTCGCCCATTGTCCGTACCCGAGTAAGCGAAGCTTACTAGATCCAGTGACCCTAACTTCAACCCCAGAGCAACCCCCTCTATAATTTTAATAGGGAATGAGGGTCGTGTCATACATCATTGTGAAGGTAATTCAATTCTCTGACAGTGCAAAATTTTCTGAATTTGAATGAGGCGTTCTCGAGATATTCAAGTTCATAATGTTCAAATTGATCTCCATTATTGTCTCCCAGACACTAGTAGAGTTCAGTCGTAATTATCCACCGATTGTCTTATTTATTTGCTCACCGAGTATACATTTTAGTTTTTTGTTGTCAACATGATTGCAAAAAAAGAAATACCTAATATCTGAGAACCACTTTTTTGTGAAATGGTGATAGTGTAGAATCGAAAAGTGACCACGTATTTCAACAATTCTACTTGTATCGCGTTGGTTCACACAAAAGACGAGAAAGTTGAAATGATTTTTATTTTTGCTGCTCAGAGTGTGCACGAGCAACAGCTCGGATCTTCAATGGGAGACACGAAAACAGAAACGTAACTCACAAGTGAGTATTAGGAAAAATGGTTATAGGAAAATGTTTTGGTATTTTTTTATCATTCCAGATATATCTTGGAGCTTGTAAAATTCCGTGAGACTGGATCAGACGCCAATAAAAAAAGGACTAGGTTGGCTTCTGTTACAAACGAGAGGAATCAAATAGAAGTTTCAGGACAAGTTGCAGTTGACCCAACTCTGTCTACACGGCAACTAAGAAGCATAACAGGCATATCGAGAACTTCCATAATGAGGGTGCTAAAATTGCACAAATTCCATCCGCATGAATTGCATCTTCACCATGAACTGAATGAGGATGACTACGACAGACGATCTGAATTTTGCGAAAATGTTACGAGAAAGATACAGAGGAACCACGGATTCATTAAGCATATTTGCTTCAGTGATGAGTGTTCATTTTTTTTGAATGGGTTAGTGAACAGACACAACTCTCAACTCTCGCTATTGGAGTCAGACCAACCCCCACGTACTTAGAGAAGAGCAAACACAATGGCCCCAAAAGTTGAATGTGTGGGCAGGGATTCTGGGTAATAAAATCATTGGCCCAATATTTATCCAAGGTGATTTAAATGGTGCGGTTTATTTTGATATGCTGCAGAATCTGATTGAACCACTCATTTTGGATGCTGTTCACACGAATCTTGCTGATGATGGCAATCCAAATCTATCGACAGAAAACATTTATTTTCAGCAAGATGGGGCACCACCTCATTTCGTATTACAGGTCAGAGAATGGCTATCCCAAACTTTTTCAAACAAGTGGATAGTTCGTCGAGGTTCAATAAAATGGCCAGCACGCTCGCTGAACTTGGTACCCAATGATTTTTTTCTCTGGGGTCATTTGAAATACGTTATTTATAAAACTCAACCTACTGACCTGAACGATTTGGAAAGAAGAATTATCACTGAATGCCAGGCAATTACCAGAGAAACAGTTTCAAAGGTGCAGGAGGAATTTGAAAATAGACTCTACCACTGTTAATGGAAGTCATTTTGAACATTTTTTGTGAATAAATTTTTATAATCTATTTTGTATAATTTATTCACTCACAATTCAACAATGTGCCATTTGAACTCGAATATCTCGAGAATGCCTTTTTCAAATTCAGAAAATTTTGCACTGTTAGAGTCAGAATTGAATTACCTTCACAATGATGTATGACACGACCCTCATTTCCTATTGAAATTATAGAGGAGGTTGCTCTGGGGACTAGGGGGTTGAAGTATAAAATATCTTCTCGCAAATGGTGTCCCCCTCCGAACAAAAAACGACGTGTCTCTTCGATTTTTTGTGAAATCATTTTTCTGGGAGTTATTGGCGAGGGTGGATAGTCTTAAGTGGATCACCCGGTATAAGTTTATTCAATTGCCTGACTTGATGCAAATTGTCTACCAAATTCTATTTTCTGTTAACCTTACGAGGACCTCCTACGAATGTACACTCCTCAAAAGTTGAAACATGCTGGCAATTATAACAAGGCCTCGCTTTTGAATGCAGCACGGTGGTTCCATAGCGGGGACTCACATATTAGGCGGATGTGCTGACCACTACACTACCGAGAACCTTATACTGACTTGGAAACATGGAATAGATCTTTCACATGTATATGAGTTTATTCAATTGCCTGACTTGATGCAAATTTTCTACCAAAATGGTATTTTATGTTAACCTTACGACGACCTCCTACGAACGTACACTCTTCAAAAGTTGAAACGTGCATGATAGCAATGGATTAACAAGGCCTCATGCACTTTCTATCGCAGAATATCAGCATGGTGGTCCCTAGCGAGGACTCGCTTATTAGGCGGATGTGCTGACCACTACACTACCGAGAACCTTATCATACTGACTCACTTCTCATTTTTCCACCGATTGAGAATTTTGATGTTAATTGAATTTTTTTCTTGTGATAAAAAATCAAGATGATATTTTCGTGATTATGCTTTGAATAAATTTGAAAATTAGATAGGTTCGAAATCCTCACACTATACTAACTCACATATGTATCGTTATAGGCTATAATGATAACATCACAAAATACATTGACAGGTAGAATAAAACGCCATTTTCAACAGATATTCACTACTGTCTTCTTTAATTTTGATTTATTTTCCATTCAACTAAACATCCAAAATTTTATTATAAAACTTCATCTGTTGGTATATAGGTGTGTGATTTCTGTCATACTCCAAGTATACAAAAGAAATTTCCCAGCTTACTATCTGTCACTTCTAGTGTAGCTAGTCATCAATATCACTTCTCTCTATTATGTTTGAGTTATCACAAATCATATTGACAATAAGGAGATATATGAAAAGAGATGGCAATGTCATTATTTCTTACTGAATGAAGGTGTTTCTAAATGATTCCCGATTTCGCATCCCCGTCATACATGAAACATTTCTCCTTTGCAACACCCCTCCGAAATGTGCCGAGGCAGAAGATGATACCGTATGACTATTGACTGGACAAAACCAAAGTATGCAACTTCATAAACGTTCGAAGAAACAGTATTTTACAGCTTTCTCGAGACAAAACAAACCGAACCTAATTCAGCCACTGTTATATCAATGTGTTTTCCCACGTTACTTTATTTTCTAGCACAATTTCTCGAAATTTTGCAGAGGTACGGATGAAACTCTTCTGCACTGGAATTTGCCAGCATTCTATTATTTATTATTTTTTGATTCACTACTTATACCAAAGTTAATGTCGTCTGCGTGAACCATTCTCAAATTTGGGATTGTAAAAAACTTATTTAGATCGTTCACAAGTATGATTCCTGTGGTACGCCGGGTTCAGCGTAAACTCTAACTCTAGATTCTGCATTGTCAATGATAACCACCTGTTTCCTTTCACTTAGGTATGATTCAATCTATTTGTTAGCATTGCCACGGATTCCTAACCTATTCAATTTTTCAACTTCAACCAGAAGATCATGATTGATAGTGTCACAGGCCCTACTTTAGTCGAAAAAGATAGTTAATGGGGATGATTTGTTGTTCAATGAATCATATATAATAGTGGATTATACCACGAGTCAATATAATGATGGCTATTATTCTCGAAGAATTTTTATGAACCGAGACGCGTCAGCGGCGAGGGAGTAATATTCCGAGAGAATAATTATAGTCATAATTGCAAGTAGTATACTCTACTTCGTTTATGACTGATTTATTTATCATAAATAAATAAATAATTCTTCAGTTTCATTCATCTCAATACAAATACTATAATCACTAACAACGCGTTTGACACTGACACTTTGAAGTTTGGTTAATTGGTTATATCGTTTCCATGGTAATATTCAATTCGAGAAATTTTGTGATATGACTACAAGAAGTAATGAAGACTATTCCAATTAATCCTTCGCCATTATTCCCTAAGGGAATAATATATGGCATCATGCTGCAGAAACCATGAGTATAATACTTTCATTATGTACTAGTCGCAAATAAATGTGCTTAACTCACTTATTGCCGATGAGGTTTATTTATTTTTTCGGAAGCAATGTTGATGAAAAAAAATTATGCTATATTTTTCAAAAAAATTAACTGCCCTTTTATTGTTGCAAGCTTCGAATAGACTGCCGATTTGGCTCTACAAGGAAATGTTTCTGTAGTTGGTTATCTCACTTCTTGAACCTTTATTCTTATAAATAGGTACAGACTTCGATGGAATCAAGCCATGGTCCAGCTCTCCGATAATCTTAACTAATAGACTTCGATATCTTCATACTGCCTGGATATATTCCCTCCATAAAACAAATATTTATAAGATATGAGTGTGGTACGCTCAGCAAACTAGACGAGGCACTAAGATTACGTCTTCTAATTTCATCTATACCCGGTGCAGGTTTAGAGGCTGTCTTCTTGATCAGCTGAGCCACCTCATAGAGTGTGGTAGTGATATAAAAACAAATTATTTGTTCTGAAATCCTCAACTCCCAGAACTGCACCCGGCATTGCACAATCATTTTTGATATGTAGATGGTAATGGCCAATGATATTCCATGATTCCTTTGATGCGTTGTCAGCCTGAGTTATTCATTTCATTAAATGTTGATTTGGTATGTTTGAATTTTTATTATACATTTTATTGAAGCTTTTGTATCTTCTTTTTATTGTTTCATTTCCTGTTGACTTTTAATTTTGCCGCATTTCACACAAGGTATCATGCACTTGTTCAAGTTCTTGAGTATACCATAGAAGTCTCTCTTTATTTTCTTCCTTTTATATGGGAATTAATAGAAGAAAAATATGAGAATGCTATAAGCAGGAGGTCTGTCACTTGCAGGGAATGTAATCCCGGGCAGAAATCAGTGAATGCGGGGATTTCGGGATCAAAATTTTTCGATCCCGGGATCAATCCCAGAATCCATATTTCACTGAAAAATCTGTTAAAACTCCGTATAAAAATTTTGTTTCAATCAAAACGTAAATGAAATGGAATAGCAATTCATATGTTATGAAGTTATTGCGAATTGAAAATATATCGATTTCAAAAAATATATTTAGGTCGACGCAGCACTAGATAATAACGAACCTGTTCTATCTACTGACTGACATATGATCTGTTTTTTGTTTCTGGAGTAGCCTAGTTTGTGAGCGGAGCTGAACGCAGTGTTGGCGATCATAACTTTATGTTGTTAGATCTCATTAATATTCTCATAGAAATATTTCTTGGAGAGAAAATATACTAATTTCAGATCCCGATAATCCCTGGATTGACTTTTCGCTATCCCGGTCGATTTTTTCTTCCGGTACCTCGGATTACATTCCCTAGTCACATGGGGATGAAAAAATTTCCTGTGACGTGGGGAAATTCCTTATCAGTGTGACTTCTGCCTCTGCAAACAACTTCCGGATCTGGATGTTGTTGTTCTGCTACTTGATGTTATTGTTATTATCACTGGGATGGTTTCCTTCAGCATAGGAAATTTTCTCATCAGTTTGACCTCTGCCACCGTGCGATCGTAAGTACAGAGTTTGATCAACAATTATTACACTATACATTGGACATTTGATCCTCTCCTCTTCACACCCGAAACTTGTTACCAAAGGTTTTGAATGATTTTTCTTTCTGCAAATTATGTTTGATAGTGTTATTGAAATCGATAGGATGCGAGACATTGGCCCATTTCTATTCTTTCTAGACGTTTCCCAGCATCATGCCAACCACATTTCTGATGCTTCATCAGATACCATTCTTTGTCAGATTTTACTTCATATAAACCGAGACTTCTCCGTTTCCTTTCATCAACCGGAGGAAAAGTCAATCTTTGTGCAATGTTATTTCGCAATATGGAAATATTTTGTTCTATTCGAGTGTTGGGTTTTGTCGACTAGCTTCTGCTCTTTGACGTTCCAATTCGACAGCTTTCCTATTTAATTCTGCCTTTTATTCTCTACAAATCATTTACTCCAGTAAAGGAAGTAAATTTTTTAGTAAAATGAAGGACTAATTCGAGACCACTCAGATCAACTTAAAATTTTTTGGAATTTGTCAAAAAAGGTGTCAAGTATCCGAGTAAACAAGTTTGGTTACTGGGCAAAGCTCCAAAACGCTGTAAAACTTGGCCAAACTGTTTTTTAGGCCCAAAATTAATAAATATTCAATATCTCGGGCAATATTAAATGAATTTTCGTGAAAATAGGTATCGGGGGTTTTTTTGGGTCAATGATTGAGATTTAATGTCAGAAAATTCTGAAACACCCTGTAAACCGTAAAAACTACCTTTTTTTAGGGTTGTTTTTTTATAGTCCGGATTTGAAATTTGACAGCAGAATTCAATTGGCTTATCATCTAAACATACAGTACTGCACGAATAATGTTCATAAAACTTATAAATAGAGGGTCCCAATGGATTACCTATAAAAATTGTATGTGATTGATGGAAAAAAAAAGGTTATTTGGCCATAACTTTTTTTTGGCTAATGATAACGAGATGTACCAGGAACCATTTTGAAGCTAAGGTTATCGCCGAAATTTCATGTCATTTGCAACATTTGAATTGGATGGGCCAATTTTTTTTTATTTCGCCCGACAAAAAGAGCATTTACCGTTATAAACATAAAATAGGCAATTTTAAACGGACAAATTTGCTTACAGATGAAAAATCATAACAAAAAATTGAAATACAACTATCCTGGAATGAATGCTGAAAAATATGGCTGTTTAAATTAAATAATGTTCATGCTGCTGGTCAAAAACTGAAAATGTTTTAAAAAATAAACGATTTTACCCAACTTTAGCAGGCCAAAACATAAACAATAATTACCCGATAGGGCCAAAAATGGCTGGACATATTTAGGACGAAGTTTGCTGACTTTTCACCAAAGGATTTTTTTTCTAAGCACCTCAGCCCATATGGCGCTAAAAAATTGGCATTAAAAATTTTAGAAAAAAAATTATTTTGCCCATAACTTTTTTTTTCTTATTTTGAACGGTTCTAGTTGGTGTCAAAATTTTCCCGATTTTGTCATCTTGCAAAATGATAGGAATCATTTTTTTCGTAAAAGTTATATTTTTCGAGATATTTATGCCAGAACGATCCGGTTTCTTCATTTTTCGTTAAGCAACCATTTTTGCCATGTCATATCTCCTTTAATATTAGTCGTACAGAAATGAAGCAAAAACTAAAATACTTCAAATAAGTAATATATAATTTTTTTTGTAATACTAACAGATTTTCAGTAAATTTAAAAAAACTTTAAAAACTTTTAAATTTTTTTGCAAAAATCACACATTGCCTTGAGCTATTACTCGAATGGGGTGCATTTTTATGAAAAATTGCAATCAATGTTTTTATGTTGAAAAATGATAATTTATCGATTGGTTTCATTATTTTTTTCTTAACCCCCCCCCTAATGAGTTCCACCCCCCCCCACCCCCGCGCTTTTTCCCAGTAACGGAAGTTGTTTACTCGGATACTAGGCACCTTTCTTAACAAAATTCAAGTTACTCCAAGTACCTCCAATTGGTCTCGAATTAGTCCAGCCAGTTTTTACTTCCTTTACTGAAGTAATTGACGGAATTGAAGAGTTGAGTATTATGCTTGTCCAAAAATTCAGCTCGATGCTATTCCAAGTATTTCTCATATTGTTACGGAATCCCCTAACGCCACCGCTGAGCATAATAAGCAGAATTCAACGAACTGAGCCAACCGGCGCGATCTCGAAAGCACTGCCCCGAGGCAGATTCTCGGGACAGCTGAAAGTTTGATTCGTTTCCGGGTGAAGACTCTCGATGTTCTAGGTGTTCTAGATTCGGGAGTTCGAGGCGAGAATGGAACATCTAAACTTCTAGATAAATCGATCCGCTTCGATCAGAGTATAAATAGAGGAGCAACCATCGAAACAGGAGTTTCTAGTAGAGAAAGAGTTTCAGTACAGAGCGTTGGATAGTTTAGCTGAGCAGTTTGAGTGATTGTATTATGTTGTGATAAAGAGTTATAATAAAAGTAGTTTAGTGTTGTTTGGAGTTTTAATAAACGAATCCAAGGAAATATCGTAACAATATTCACAATACTCTATAAGGATAAACTTCATTAGAGGGAATGTTTCCCGTAATTCGGTAGTTTCAGTTGATCGCATCTGCATGAGCAGTACTTCGAAATCTATGGCATCCAAAACAATAACTGTTCCTGGGGTCCAACTCTTCGTTCACTGTTTATATACTCTTCAATAATCTTGTCACATGAGACTTTTTGGTGATATATTCCAGTATGGCCGAGCCATGCTAGCTTTGGTGATTTCTCTTCTGTTCCTTTGGATTGAACCAGAATTGCAGTTTAATTGATATTCAGATATTTTTTTCCGACATGAATAAATGAAGTTTCAACTCGCATAACAATGTTCATTACACTATAGTTTCTTCTCGGTAATGAAATTCAGAACTTTCGTTTTGTTGTTCAGGAGAATAAAATGATACTTCTCTCAGGTGCAGATAATTTCAGTACGTTTGAAATGAATCATCCCCACTTCAACTAACATATTTTTCACTCTTCCAAAACTATTTCTATTGTTGAAATATCATGTTTTGCTGAGGAAAATATTAGGTAGGTACATGCAGTGTGGTCGTGAAAAGTTTCCTGACACCTAAATTTGGAATAGATTAAGATATCAAGGTTGGAAAGAGTTCACGTGAAAAGGAATCATTTCCAATATTTCTTGATGGAAAACATATTCATAAAGATTCATTCACCACAACTTTTATCCAAATGGAAAAGGGGGTGTTGGGACTCTTTGTTCATTTCTCTATCATATTGGATAGAGAATTGAATAAAACCTTTTCGACAAGATGTAACAAGACTTTCTTGCATATTTGAAATGAAAAAGTTGATATCAATCAATATTAATGAATCATATTAAAGAAAAATTTCATTAGAATTAACCTGGAATGATTCTTTTGTACGAAAATTTCCACTATAATATCTTGTCTGGTGCCGAAGTAAAGGTGGAAGGACTTTCCATTTGAAACAAAATTCATTTGAAAAAAGTAAAAATCCTTAATCAATCTCTTTCTTTCTCTTTAATTAGGTAGTGTCAAAACTGCTACTATAGTTGACGAACTTTCAAACTGTTTTATATTTTTAAAAATTACTTTCAGCAGTAGTGCTTATGGTGGGCATTCAATTTCGTTAAGCTTGTTTATCTCTTTCATCTGACGAGCAAAAATCTTGATCATCATATTTTTCAATTAAAAAATGGTATCTGAAACATGCAGCTTTATTTTAGATTGATCTACATCAAACTGTTTTTCAATTGCAATCATAGAAAAGGTAGCCATTTCGCCAAGAAAATTATTTTTCGAACAGCATGGCAACTGCGGTATTTGGGAATATTTTTCTGCTCCTATATTCTGGCAAGTTGATGAAAATTGAGTTACGTTGATTAATTCCAAGATATTTCACACAATTTAAAATTTCTAATAAATGTGAAATCTCAAATAGTTGTATTCACTTGTGTTCCTAAACACAAGATCTCGTCTGGTAAGTTCTACAACATCCACTTATTTCTTTTGAAACTGCGCCAGAATAACTAGATAAGTTGTTCCCATTGAGACTGCCTGGAAATTAAAGATATTTAATAAGAAGAAACCTTGATAGAAGTTTTGATTTTTTGGTCTCACCGATGTTATGAGCGTTTTATCTATATTGAAAAAACCACATGCGGATACATTGATTTTGTTGGTGTATATTAGTGATAAATACATCCACAGCTGAAAAAAACGATTGCTCGAGTATATGTGTGAAAAATTATGGAAAATAACTAGCCCTCGAATTCAATTAATTATACATTCATTCTCTTTCTGTCTTTTCGGTATTGTATGAACAAGAGCTCAAGAGGCAAATTTCTATATAAAGAAGAATTCGAGGGAATATAAATTATTCGTGAGAGCTGCTTTTCGATTAGTATTTATTACACATAATAACAAACTATATTGATGAAGTTGAATAGATTTCATCACATCAAATGAAGTAAACATTAATGGTCAGTATAGATTCAGTACTTCTTCAATTACAATCTCAAGCCAGTGAAATTTCAGGCAAATGTCAAATTTTGTAATTTTGAATTTGAAATGCTATTCATGGTTGGACCGAGTATTCATGACTTCCTTCATTTGAAATCTCCAATCACAGTATAAAGATAAAATGTTTGATTCTAACTAAATTGTGAGGGAACTAAAAAATACACTACTACTTCTACTTACTTCCTGTTTCACAGATTCATCCAGTGGACTGATGAAAATGTTGCAAAGTAATCTTCTTGGCCTGTTAGCCTATAAAAAAAATCAATTTCATTTGATGTCAAATGATTATAACTGATCTAGTAACCTTCCAAGATCTTCCGTGACACGTGATCCTTCATAGCGAAAAATGTCATAATTTTGCCAATATTCTCAAGTGAAAACCTCGCAGGAAACTATATCAGTATATTTCAATATGGTGAAATACAATCTCGAGAAAAATTCTGAGGGAATGTTTTTGACAGATATTGAGTAAATTCCGGAATTTCAAAAATGATATTCTGAAGGAGCCAATAAACCGTAATGAACATATAATTGAAGTCGCTAACCATTCCTATGAATGAAGTTTTATTTTTTAATTCTATGGAAAAACTATAATTTCACTATGTGATATTATTATAATTTGTTGGGATTCGGAATACTTCATTCTACTTTGTAGCTGATAAAGATAATCCCTCCTTCCTAACATTTATCAGTCATTTTTATTCAATGACTAATGTTGCTAAATCTTTCCATTCACGATATATTCCGGCATAAATGGTATAGTGCTCAATTTTTCAGGTTTTTGGGATTCTTTTTCTCTTAGGTCGGCAACTCTTTTGTTGAATATTTCCATCGTATGCTAAAAATCTCATATGAAGCGGGACATTTTCGATCAATTACAGCGATAAATTCCCGGTGGGACATTTTCGGACTGGTAAATACCCGGTAGGTATCGAAAAATACCCGCTCGGTCCGTGTATCTATAGTAACGATTGTTAAAATGTACATTTGTCATCTTGACAGGCATAAATACTGAATTTCAAACGTCGTTGTTTTAACTCCGGAAATATTCTACCAAATTACACTCGTGCATCAAAATAAACCTGATAATTTTCCATTCGAGCATGTTGTCAGTAAATAAACTGCATGCGGTTATTTTCATATTCTGCTAAAAGAGCCCTCCTCCTTCGGAGTCGGGCTCTTTCGACAAAATATGAAAATAAACTCATGCAGTTTTTAGACAACATGCTTTCATGGAAAATTATCGGTAATTTTGAAGCACTTGTGTAATTACTCCCGAAAAGTATGTCTGCCATATTCGTCGGGTACCTAATCGTCGAATATTTTTTCTATCAATATTACTGTTACACACCAAAACACACACAACGAACAAGAGTGGAGAAGGTCTAATCCTGCAGATATCGGATCATTGGTGAACTTCAGCCATGACAAATGACAGCGGGTATGTTGGAGTAAAATAGCGACGACATTATAGTCATGGTGTTATTGAGATATTACTATCGTTTGAGCTCTAATGAATGTTTTTGGAAAACCGTAGAAATCTTCATTTTCCATTACGTTCTCTAGGCTAGAGAATCAATTGGATGAGATATCTCTCAAGATCAAGATGTGTATCCTTTCGAAGGTGTTAGAAAAATAACACGACCTATTGAACGAACTTTGAATTATTGTGTTTTAATACCAGCCCACACTCTCTTTTTATTACTGTTTTGAAACTCACTTACAAATAAATGCTTTTCAAGCACATCGTAAAGCAAGCGCGATAACGATGTTATATATGTGTAATTGTATTGTATATATATATATATATATGTGTTCGGATAGGTTTCCGCGGTCAGTTGTGTGTTGTTGTTGAGTTCGGGTTGAACCGCGTCTGGAGTTTTGTTCTCGAGCAAGGGTTTGTGACTTGACGCCGGGGCCTCAATCTGCCTACTCCCAAGGTCTCGTCACGAGTTCTTTCTTAGGTCTCAATCTGCCTACTCCTCAGATCGAACTGAGGTATCGAGGGATGTTGGGTAGTATTTATAGCAGTGGATGCTACTAAAGGACCGTCGGATGTCTTGGTGGGGACTGGGCATCTGGAAATTAGGGGTTTCCATGCAGTTGGGAGTCTCTGGCCGTTGTCACGTTTATTTAAGCAGGAAGGTCGCTTCACAATTTCGATGGCCTCGCGAATTATACGAGCTTGTAGTGTTTTTGCTGTGGCGATGGTCTTAGTGTTCGCAAAGTCTATATTGTGTCCTGTCTCTTGATGATGTTTGGACAGAGCTGAAGATGGGTCTGATTTTCGGACAGCCAGTTGATGTTCGTATACTCTACTTGTCACAAGTCTGTTGGTCTGGCCTACATATGTTCTATGGCAATCAGAACATGGTATTTCATATATACCCTGTGATTCGTTGACAATTTTGTCCTTGGGGGAGCGGAGGAATGTGGAGATTTTATTGCTGGCTGTAAATATCGTTTTTATGTCCTGTTTTTCGAGAATTCGGCTGATTTTGTCAGTAACACCTTTAATGTAGGAAAGAAAAGCTTTGTGGGGAACGTTCTTGTCTGTTGGGTCTCTGGGAATGGAATGAGAAGTTTGATGGCGGCGGATGGATCTGTCAATTTGATGGTCTGTGAATCCATTTCATTCTCTGAAAAGTCTCCACAACAACCCAGACCTGATCATCCTCCCAGCAGACAAGGGCAACGCCACAGTTATCCTCAACACGTCTGACTATGTTGATAAAATGAGTAAACTACTCGATTCACCTGAATATCAACCCACCGTCAGGGACCCAACGACCTATCTTGAGAAGAAAACCAGGACCCTCATCAACAACTCCAATATCCCTACCGAAACCAAGAAAGCTCTCATCCCCCGGGAAAAATCCTCACGCACACCCCGCATATATGGTCTCCCAAAAATACACAAACCCAATGTTCCTCTTCGCCCCATTGTCAGTGCTTTCGGTTCTCCAACACAAAATCTTGCTAAACACCTTGCAAATACTCTCCAACCCCTTGCAGAACAGTGCTCGTCATATGTACGAAATTCTTTCCACTTCATTGAAATCCTCAAAAACCTCAATATCCAACAGACTGACATCCTTGTGAGTTTCGACGTAGTGTCCTTATTCACAAATATCCCTTTATCAGATACATTGAACATTCTCGAAACCAAACACCAAATTTCTAAAGGCACCCTCAACCTCATCAGTCACTGTATGTCCAGCACATACTTCCTATTCCAAGGTACCTTTTACAAACAAGTGAAAGGCGCCCCCATGGGTTCTCCCCTCTCATCGGTCCTTGCAAACCTTTTCATGGAAGACTTCGAAACTAAAGCCATTGACACGTTCGACCACAAATCCTCTTGCTGGTTCAGATACGTAGATGACGTTTTCGTCATATGGCCTCACGGCTCCGAAACTCTCCATAATTTCCTTGATCACCTTAACGACCTCCACCCAAATATAAAGTTCATAATGGAAATCGAAAGCAATAACTCCCTTCCATTCTTAGATGTCCTCATCACAAAAACCAATGACTCCTTCACCCACACGGTCTACAGGAAACCAACACACACAAACCGATACCTTAACGCAAACTCCCACCATCATCCGGAACAAACCAATTCCGTTGTGAATTCCCTCATCCACAGATCCATCAACCTCACAGACCTCCATAGCAAACCACAGCTATAAATACTACCCAACATCCCTCGATACCTCAGTTCGATCTAAGGAGTAAGCAGATTGAGACCTTAGAAAGAACTCGTGACGAGACCTGGGGAGTAGGCAGATTGAGGCCCCGGCGTCAAGTCACAAACCCTTGCTTCCTGTGACAACACCTGAGGAGTAGGCAGATTGAGACCTCAGCGTGAAGTCACATTTACCTCTTGAAAATGGCTCCAAAATCGGAGCCGAAACGTCGAGAACAAAACTCCAGACGCGGTTCAACCCGAACTCACCAACAACATATATATATATATATATATATATATATATATATAATCCTTGAAGAGTTCAAATATACAATAGAAGACTGTGGTCGGTACGTGACGCAATCCTGTGTTGAGAAGATTGACGTTTTCCTTGTCTTTGTACAAATAGAAATACTTTCATTTTCATTTTGTACGTTTTAACGAGGATTGAATATTGCTATTAATATTAATTCATTATCACAATGGCCCAAGACGGCAATGAATCATGCTATATATATTTACATTCCAGTAATGGAAGAAATGAGGACATATCAAGTTAGCAATTTTCATTCGATGGAATTACTAGCAACAATTCCAGATTGTGATAGAGGTTGAATTGGCATCATGCAGACACCTCTGAAGAAAGAATTGTGAAGCAATGGTGTGAATATTTCTCTATTTGGACATAAATGAAATGCGTATGAAAAAAATCGACAATCCACTTCAATTCCCCCTTACCGAATCAATCAGTGAGCCAGAGACTACACAAACAAAAACAAGTCTTGCCATGTAGTAGAAGCTCCATAAAACCTCGTTGGTTATGTTAGATATTCGTTGAAAGCTCAAACTTGTCTTCATTGAATTTTTAGCAAAACCTCCATAAATTGCAAAATAAAGTCCGAATAACACATTCAAGGACAGGCCAGTCATAATAAAAAGTAATTTGAATCCATATAGACCATTCAACTTAGAACAAGAGTCAATTAAAAGCTTGTTATATTTTTTGAGATAGGCCAACTTGTTCGTCATGACTTCCTCTGAAACAAAATGAAAATTATATTATTAGTCCTCTGGAAATACTGGAATTTTGAACTTTTATCTACCACAAGGAACTAGGTTTTATCCTACTAAAAAATATGTACAGTGTATGCTATTTGGGCCCTAGGAAATAACATATCAAAATACTCGTGAATTCTTGTATTCATAGGATCCATATGATTGAAAAAACAACCAAAGAACGCAGAATACTTGTACGTTTTGAAAAAGATATTTCGGCAGACAATAGTCTACTTTCAATGGCGAGAATCACCTTCGAACGAGCAATATTTAATTTGTGTGATTTTCATTTGTGTGATTTTCAGGGTGAACTTTGATAGATACGATTTTTTGGCGAGCTATCGTTTTAAGATTGGTAACATGTATATCACGTAACGAGGAGCATGAGCAAAATTGTGGGCACGACGCATAGCCTAGTGCGGCAACTCGTGAGTGCGTACTGCACTTTTTCTACTCTAACCATGCTTGTGCGGTGATTTATGCTGGTGTAGCAAATATTTTTTCGTTATCCCTCATTTTCAATGATCAACGAGACACTGGATGACAGCAGGTATGTGAAACAATTGCTTGCTTCATAGATATAAGTATATACAGTACCAATCCACAAATTGTTGAGAAATAAATTCCCTGAAAATAGGATTTTCAATTCAATTTTTGAAAGAATTCAATGAGCGATGTTAAACGGTATGTAAAAATAAGTGGAAGGGTGTATAATAAATAAACTTGTTATGAACGGTTGTGGCGATAATTCGCAAAAAAAATCTATAAGATGTTCATTATAATCAAATCGTATCCAGAAAGTTTCTATTCTATTGTCCGTCTCTATATCACTCATCGCATTAGGACATTCTTAAATATGGCAACCACTTTCACAATCGAACAGGATGAAGAGTAGGTAGTAGACAATTTCGAGCTGATTTCAAGGTTTTATTCGTACCTCCGTATTAACCAACATGTGAAAAAAATTTAATTGCATGAGGGGTTATCAAAGTGATGCTCATTTGGAGGAAAGTCTTACTAACTCAAATTCGGCTCTCACTGCCCAGCAAGCGACGGTTGCTTGTAGAGATAGTGCCGCAGTTCGTCGGTGTCCCTTGATGTTATTTCACCGGGATCTCGTGCTCAGACAAAATTGTCCCTAGCTTTGCTGGACAGTTTTAGAAAGTGTTGTCTACCTACTTTTCTCGCGAACTTGAGTTTCCTTACAGCAATTTATACGGCTTCATTTTTCCTTTCGAATCTATTAATTCCCAAATTATAACGTCGAAAAGTTTTCCCGATACTTTCGTGGTTGCTGCAGCCGGACTCTGATGAATAGAAATGGGTAGTAGAACCGAAATGAGTCGATATTTGGTACTCTGATGAACTGTTTCGCAAGGTTTCTATTGGAAACTCTTTGCCCCGCAACCCCCGATAGAATCGCTTCAATACGAAAATTGTAGACTCTAGAAATGCATTTGATTATGTGTGTCAAACAAAGATAGTATAAGCCGAAGAGAGATGTACTCTTCTGTGATGAAGTTATTCACGCTTCTTTTGCCTTCCTAACCTTATTATTATTTATTCATTCATCCCAAGAAACTATAACAGTTTAAGACAGGGATATGTAGGTATACATGTGGAATAATTATGTAACAAAGAAAATAACGAAATGACAGTGATAATTAACAGTAAAATGATCTAAAACTGACAGTGATAAATACTTTACAGCAATAATAAAATCTCAGCAGTTCAAAAAATATTTTTTCAAATGTTTTTTGAATAAATGTTCTTACTTGATGTTCTTGAGAACACGAGGTATTGAATTATAAATATTTACACCACTATGCAATATTGATTTCTGACCAAAGTTTGTTCTCACATTCAAAGGTCGCAAAGAATCATTTTGGGTATGGTGAACATGAATATTATTCACCTCCAAAAATTTTATTCGGTTTCTGACAAAGTGAATGAATATACATAGTTTTATTTTATGAAGAGATTCAATATCTAAGAGTTTTTTGGGTTTATATAAATTCCTTGTAGGTTCCAGATAGTTCATATTAGAAATACATATCATAGATTCATTTTGCAGTTTTTTTAATGGTTTCATTAATGATTTGTTGGCTGTGCCCCAAATAGATACTAAATACTACATATTCGAATTTATTAAACAAACTTTTCAGAACAAAAACAAAACATTCAAGTTGCAACTCGATAGAGTAAATTTGACAAAATTGGTCAAAATGAGTTCGATAGAAGACCAAAAAAATACGGGTATGTATCTAATGATCACAGGAGTTTTCCGAAACTCATAAGGAAATTATAACAAATCGGTATGGAATGCATTTCAATGGCAAGCAAAGAAATTCGGAATTATGGAAAGAATTGACTATTAAGTTAAATAGTCTGGGCCAAGGTGAAAGGTCTGTGGATGAATGAAAAAAAAGCAGACTGGAAATCTAAAACCAGAGCAAAAGCTGCTAGAATTCACAAACATATCCATGGCACTGGTGGAGGTCCTGCTGTTAATTTGACGCTCACAACCTTGGAAGAAAAACTCCTGAGCTTAATGGGATCAGCAGCAGCTCACGGTGATAAGAGTGTTGCAGAAAAAGGTACCTACACAAAATTACTTCATTTTGAAACATTTCAAAGGTATTCATGACATTATTATTAATCACTACCTTTCCAGGTATCAAAAGGAAATTAAATGAAATTGTTGAAAAAAAAAAAAGAAAATATAGGGCAAAAGAATGATCATATGGAATTCATAGAAGGCGTAGCAGGTATACATACAATGGGTTCGTTCAGCAGGGGTAACCATTGAGAATAATCCCTAAACGTGTTGAGTTTGCTGTTCTTCAACAATCGTGGTCGGCTGATCATTCCGATAACTGAGAGCACTCCTTGTACTTATTTCCCAAAATATAAACATAGCAAAAGTTTCTCATTTTCATCAACAAGTTCTCTCACTACCAAATAATAATTGTGCAAGTCAGCGTAGTTTATTTCTGCTGCGAGTGCTGCTCAACGGTTGAGAGTGATCACTAGTGCAGTGGTCCATTCAGCTAAACTGACTCATCACTCAAATGTTGAACACGGTTGAACGAACCCAATATTTTTATGAATATTGAGGATTCAATTATTCATTTGACATTTGTTTTTCAGGTCCTAGCAAAGATCAGCCAATAGAGGTTATTTGGCAACATGAAAAAAATCAACTAGCTGCTAAGAATATCTTAATTGAGGAAATAATCATAGATCATGAATATGAATATATTGAATATGCTATTGGAATTGATCCTACCTCGTATCCTACATCAGCGAATGATGAGCAGCAAGAGTCCACAACAGAAATTGATTCTGAAAATAAAAATCAGAAAACGAAAACTCTTCCGAAAAATAAAAAAGTTGATGTGACTTCAATGCATGAAGATGTTTTGACATCTCTTGAAAATATCAATAGTTTTATATGTAGGATGCCAATTCTTTTGAGAAACTAGTGGATCATTTCTGTCAGTGAACAGTAATTCTTGACTCACTTGTTGAAGATTTCATTTCCACTTTTTGATTATTTCATTTCTGTTTAAAGCAATCACCATGTAATAATTCTTTCAATTCTTGAGTTTATTTTTGTTCAGCTTTTTGAAAGGTTTTTTTATTTATTTGTTTGAGGAGAGATTTTTATTTAGCTTTTGAAGAGGATTTTTTCATTAATTTTTTAAAAATGTTTTTATTCAGCTTCTTGAGAGTATGTTTTTGTTTAGCTTTTTGGGAGTATATTTTTGTTCAACTTATCAGATCATTTTCTTTCAAAGGCATTGTTATGGACCTAACATTATTCTGTGATATATGCTGTGAATTTATAAAGACTGCTGCCTTTGAATTTCGTTTATATTTAATATCTTGTTATACCTATTGATAAAAAACTATACATTTTGATTTTCATCCAACTCATGTGAAATACCTCTGTATGAGTAAATTTCTATTATTTTGATTTCTATTTTCTTGATCAAAATCAATCAATATATCAGCAGATATCAAATAATGATCATTCCCTTCTGGCTGGTTTGGTATTGGGTATTGAAGATTATGCATAATGCACAAATTATGCAATACAGCACATGCCACTGCTATATTCCCCACTTTCTCAGGGTTATATTGTAATTTTTTTCCCAAACATCTGAAACGACCTTTCAATACACCATTACACCTTTCGATGCAATTCCTTGAACTGCCGTGTCTTCTATTATAACGATCCAGTGGTGATCCTCTCACAGGATTCAATACAGGAGTCATGAGCCATTGTTGTTGAGGATATCCTGAATCACCTAATAACCATGATGTGTGATCCTCCTGATCATAACATTGTCTCAACTCATTATGTATGATGGAAATTCTCCATATGAAAGCATCATGACAAGAACCTAGATATCTGGCATTTATGTTCAAAATATTGAGATCATAATCACATATCTGTAAAATAAAGATAACTAGATTTTCAAAAGATTCGCGAAATGATGGATTGGATTACCAATTGAATGTTCTTGGAGTGGTATCCTTTTCGGTTGAAATAATTATGTTCCTCTTCTGTAGGTCTCAAAAGAGCAACATGTGTACAATCTATCGCACCAATAACTCCTGGTAATTCGGTTTCAATCATGAATTTTTCCTTGATACGATTTTTCTCCAAATGAGTTTGTGGAAATCGTATATATCAATCAGAAAGGTGTTCAATAGTCAGTTGTGATACTTCATTGACACACCTACTGAGACTTTGTTGAGACATTGATACATTGAATGACTGCCCAACTACCCTCTGATATGATCCTGTTGCATAGAATGACAAAGTAGCAAATATACCTCTTAAGGGTTGTATTGCTTTATAATTATTAGAATTTTTTATATGAGGACCGATTTCGTCAAACAAAAATCGAACTAATTCCTTATTCAATATGAATAATTGTATGAAGTGTTCATCAGTCAAGAAAAAATGATCAGCAGCATCTCTCATTACTCGTCGATCAAGATGAAATTGTCTAGAAACGGCTCTTTGATTTTGCTCTTCAGCTGCATATCTCATATGGGAAAACATTCCAGTGCAATTCATCACTGATATGTATTTCAGAAAATAATTATCAGTAAATGAATTATTCTCGAATAATCGCAACTGCATTAACTGCAATATGTGAAAATTCAAATGATTGATACCAAATTTTGACATAGAATAAAAAATTGAGGAAATTCACTATTTTTACGACCAGAATCCCGAAGTATACCGAAGATACAATTCTACATGAAAATATGGTCTATTGGAATTCCGATAAGCGTTTCTACAAATAATTTAAGCATCGCTTTTGAAGCGATTCCATAGTGAGATTTCTAATCATCAGAGTCCGGCTGCTGCATGCAGAATAAAAAGTGAAGCCGACTGTCGTCTGCGGCCAACTTCGTCAAAGAGTATCTGCAACAACACAATGTTCTTTTATTTAAGATTCTGAAGGCGTCTTCACGAACTAAAGATCTCGCTGTAGCATTCCACTTGACAAACCGGCACTCCTTCAGGTTGAAATTTTGCTAGTATTTCAATGAGCAATGATCAATTTATTCTTCTTTTGTAACAAAAAATATATTCTTGAAGCTGTTTTTGGTAGAGTGTTTGAATTACACATAGAAAAGTTTGCTGGGGGAGGTCTCTGTTCAACATCTTTAGTTGTAAGTCTTCCAATATGTGGCAGACTTGTCCAATATGCAGCGTAACTTTAGGCCCAAACGACCTTTGTGAATTGTGAAGAACAAACCTGACCTTGTCAGATTTGTTCATTGATCACCTGCGAAAAGAGTCTATGGAGTCGCTAACTTGGAATTGAACAATTCCTCTTCTGCTGTCTGCCTCAAAATTGCCCTTATTCCATTTTGGAATTGTGTCAGGTCGCGTGCTACGATGCCAGTGCTGAGATTATTGAAGTTTTTGAATGGCGAATATGAAGAATGCTTCTGAAACCATCCAAGAAATATTTTCGAAAAGTCATCACCCGAAGACGATTGCGGGATACCAGCGATCGAAACGTCATAAGTACACTGAATTCGAAACTTGGTTTCAACATTTGTTCATATTAATAAAAATAATAATCTTTATTGCAAATTCAATAGTACATATTATGAATAAAATATCACATATTGCAATACAAGGAAACCATAAAGGCTCTGGGAGAGCCTGTCCATGGCAGATTACATTGCTCTGTGATGACTTAACTCATACACATACTAAAGAAATACAGGGATTCGTGATATAATGTTACAAGAAAGAAGGGAAATGGAAAAATGTGCTTTCACACGACCAAACTGTTATTAAGGATAGTGAATGTAGACACATATAAACATTATTCCATTAATTTTTGTATTCAAGTTTTTTGACTATCTTTTTTATATTATATATCCTATATTTTTTGTAATAACATTATTTCTTTTTATCAGGGCTTATATCTCGAGTGCATCAAGTTTAATCGGTTAAAATGTGTGCTGCACTTCAATGATTTTCGAAATTTTGCTTAGCAAATGACTTGAGTGTATGATAATTTGATAATATCCTGAGGCCGCAGGTCGAGGGATTTTATCTTGAATAATATATAATTCCATGCCCTGTAGGAAGTCGTTAATGTAGTGGATCAGAGTACTCAGTGATTCCGCGTGTATGCGCAAATCCTCGTCGACTTAGATCTTGATTGAAAACTTGGTCCGTCCAAAAACTGCCTCAGGATTCACGACTGAGAAAAGTAGTAAAACAACCAGATTCAGCGAATTTTAAGGCAGATCGTTCTTTTATGGGTTGAAGATGAAGGAGTGACGTTTTGACATGGTGTGAACTTCATAATAGAATGAAAAATAATTTATTCGTTCACATATTTTCAGATAATTCCTATAAGTTTGTGAATATTGCACTTTATTTCGGCGTGTGCTCTGCAAGAAAAAAAGCTCTAAGATGATCATTTTTGCATCTTGGAATTCAGCGTTGTCGCAAAACTTCTAACGATTAGATATCTGGATATACTTCTTCTTTGAACTCAGAATTTAGAGTGGGGAGGGGTCCACAGTACTGAAACCTGAATTGAGATGTATATGCACACCCCCAATATATATATATATATATATATATACCTTTTGAAGTGTTCAACGTAGATAAATTCCAACAACGGCTCAGATGCCAGTGCCAGCATTATTTCAAAATTTGTTGAAAAATTCAAATAATTATCTTTTTAGCGTGATTCCTCCCACATAAGTGAACAAGCGTCTTCTGATATATCTTTTTTGTTTTTTTTTTCAATTCTGCATGTATTCTTTCTTCATTCGATTTATATTCCGTTTATTTTTTTCCAGGAACTCCACATTATTGGAAGTGGAAATCATTGACGGTCACACGAGAATTTTAGAGTATATCAAATGTTATTTTCTAGAATACTATTATTATATTCTGAAAAAGTTGTGGAATGGTCGAGCTAATTGTCTTAAATAATGAAATCTTACCGTTCGCAGCCAAAACTTTTGAGCATAGTTCCTCGAGTCCCTTACTCACTGCGTCAAATCTTGCCTGGATCATCCAGCACATACTCACAAACTGGAATTCGCAGGTGATTATGGAATAATTATTGTAGAGGTTCAAATAAAACATAACGAAGGCCATCCAGTTATCCGTTGTTACTATGAGAATGGAGTAAATTTGATAGGGCCATGATATCAAGAGCAATACCACTAAAAAATATGTGAATGAGTTCAATCTATGATGAATTTTTGGCACAATTTCCACATATGGTCCACAATACAAGAAAATATTTTTTGGACATAGTTTGGCAGGAAGAACATGACTGAGGTCACTGACTGAGGATTCAGAAGGGTTAGGTTTGGGTAAAAGCGGCTATCTCGCAATGAAATCCAACATTGCCGAGTGGTCAAAGCAGAGCAGGGCGTATTATTTGAATATAAGGATTGTCAGATTCTAGAATAAGTGATAAAAAAAGATAAAGTTCTCTTAACCCTTAAAAGCCCTGCGTTACATATAAGTAACAGCCGCAAAGGTGAATAATGAATTTAATTGTGCTTAAACTTTTGCACTTTACGGCTAGATGGCGGTGTCTACCTTACAAGAAAGCACCATATTACTTATTGCAAACGAAATTTACCGGCATTTTGAGGTTTACGAGTGTTCTGAGAGGTGACAAAAAACGGCCGAGTCAAACGTGAATGAAAAATGGAACCGAATTTCGTGTAAGTATTATAACTTATTAAAAACTATGTTAGTCAAGGAATACATTTTTGGAATGGAGTATGCAATGAATGTTCAAAGAAAGTGTAAGGTTAGAATTTGGAAAACCATTTTGTTTTTCAAATTCACCTAAAAGATGAGTGTTACATATAAGTAACGCTAGGACTTCCAATGACTGTGTTTTGGAATTTGAATAAGGTATTTCAAGATGTGTGTTACAATAGTTTTCCACAATATCATTTCAAAATTAGTAAAGTTTGGTTATTTCACATAACTTACCACTTATTTTATTTTGTCTTTTGTCAGGAGAGGGTTTTCGCTACAAGAAGCTCTCGAAATGGCATATAATGATGACTTAGATGTGGATGCAATATATACCGAGCCTCCAGATGTTAACGTCCTAACTGACGAGGAGTCTGGAGATGAAGATGCTGAGGGGGATTTGAACCATTTGCCTTCTAGACAATTGCTAGCTGGTGCTGAAATTTTACTAAGAAATAATTCTAGAATTGACCAGTTGGATGAACCCTGTGCAACCTCAAGTACTGATAGAACGTTTCAAGACAATGTACATTGTAACACCAAGCCTGTAACTAAGGACAGAATCCAACACAAATGGATCCAAGGTAATTTTCAAAACTTTGATAGATATTTCCCTGAACCTGATTATTCGACGTATAGTAAACTCATTCCAGTGGAATTATTCGAGCTATTCTTTACTGACGATCTGTTAGAGTTCTTGCTGCAGGAGACAAAAAAATATGCTGCTTTCAAAAATTGTCCCGACCCAACAATTACCATCCAAGAACTCAAATGTGCTATAGCAATACTTATTTTGAGTGGCTATAATGAAAAACCTGGCAAGCGATATTATTGGGATTCTCAGCCCGATATGGGAAATCCTTTGATAATGAATTCAATGAGGAGAAATCGTTTTTTTGATATTTTGAGGTACCTGCACTGTGCTGATATTACACACAGCCAGATGCCAATGATAAAGGGTGGAAGATTCATCCAATTATGGACAAATTGAAAGCAGCTTTTTTACAACATTTTGTACCAGAACAAGAAATCAATTACGACGAGTCAATGGTAAAGTACTATGAAAAACACTCGTGCAAGCAGTTCATCCGGGGAAAACCTATCCGGTTTGGTTTTAAAATGTGGTGTCTGAACAGCAAAGATGGATATTTGATTAATTTCGATTTGTACCAAGGGAAAAATCCCAGGGCCAATGCAACTGATGAAGTATTATATGGGAAGTGTTCAGCGCCTCTAAAAATGATGATGAGAGAGATGCCGGAAAACAAAAATAAGCTTCCATACAAAATATACGTGGATAATTTATTTACCAGCGTATATTTACTGAAGGATATGAGGGATGAGGGATACTGGTGCACCGGGACAATGCGAGAAAACTTCTTGCCAAAAGGCATACCTATTCCTATGAAAAAAACTCTCCAGAAATCTTCAGTTCGCGGAGAACATCACTCCGTGATTGACCGAACCACTGGGATCCTTTTTTCAAGATGGGCAGATAATAATATTGTTACTGTCGCTTCCACATGCCATGGAGTTGAGCCACTCTCTCATGTGAAAAGATACTCGCCAAAATAGAAAAGAATCATATCAGTTCCACGACCAACTCTGATAGGGAAATACAATGCAGCAATGGGTGGAACTGATTTGATGGACGAAAATTTAGGAAGGTATCGCATAGCAATTCGTTCAAAAAAATGGTGGTGGTCCCTACTAACGTGGCTAATAGATGTCTCTATCCAAAATGCTTGGTTTTTACACAAGAAGTCTGGAAAAACTGTCACTCAACTCCAGTTTAGGCGAGAAATTGTCAACACCTACCTAAAAAAATATGGTACAGCGGCAAAAGGAGCTGGAAGACCATCATCTTCACTAACGAGTTCACAAGGACATAGAGTAAGTGAAGCTATTCGATATGATAAAACTGATCATCTCCTTGTTTATGTACCCGATCAAAAAAGAAGGCGGTGCGCTATGGAACTCTGTACCACAAGTGCAAGAAAGATGTGCAAGAAATGTGACATTGGCCTTTGTTTGACATGTAATGTGGGTTTTCATACTAAATGATCAAAGAGGTAGTGATAAAGCCCAGCGTTACATATATGTAACACATTTTTTCTACAATCAATTGTATTGAAAAAAAAAATTAAAATATATTGTGGTAGTTTTATTAACCCTAATTTAGTGCAAAAGTCATGAATATACCTAAATTTTATGAAAAAAAATTATTCGGGCTTTTAAGGGTTAAGTTGGTTTAAAGGTTTGCTTGGGGTAAATTAATTTATGTTCTTGTATTTGAAATCGCTATTGTCAACGCCTCTTGGTCACTGGATTAGGAGTTATTTCCTTTTCCCGGACTTTAGAGGGACATCACTTCCGCGGATTACTGCGTTTCTACTGCAGTTTCTTCTTACGACGTAAGATTGACCGAAACAATTATATCATCGGAGATGAATAAGCCTCTGAAGAAGCTGGCCACTCGCGCTAGCGAAACGTCAGGAAGAAATTCCAAAATACGACGGCCTTCAAGCCCGAAGAGCAGTAGTTATACTAACGAATGAATGGTAACAATATACCCATTGGGTCATCAACGAGAAAACTGATGAAAGAATACATTGCTGACTTGTCGCCGGATAATATGCAAATTAACGTATTTGGGAGTGAAATATAACTGAAGAGATGATTTATTTTTTGTGATTTTATTACAGCAACTCAAATCATTGCCATGAAATATCATAACTGTATCTTCTACCTATTATGAGAAATGAAGAATACAAAAATTTACATATTTTCTTTGTAAAAAATAATGAATGCCCTATAAAATGGAAAATATTGTGCTCGAAACAGGCGTGGGAGAAGGGAATTATAACGTGCTGAGGTGTTCATGACAATGAACGATAAATATTTTCCTCATTTATTTTTATCTTCAGCACTCTTTATATGTGATATAAAGTTTAGATGATTCCCTGTTTTTGATTGAGATATTGAAGGGACTCAAATCATCATATTCTTCGACCAACAACAGCAATCCCAAGAAACTTTATTGGGTTGAACACGGAAAAATAATTCCTTTGATGTTTGGCTAAACATTCGAAGAAGTACACAGTCTGTGTGAGCATAATATCTATCAGGAAATTTGATCAAAATGGCGAATGACTTTGACTCTAGAATCATCTGGAAACAAAACTTCAAATATCATCTGATACCTGACTTAGGAATGCAGTTATTCCATAAAATTCAGTCCTAGCTTCACCATTAGTTTTGCTCCATACTAAGGCTCTGCTAAGAGTGACTTTGTTCAGTACAATAGTTTTGCAGATGACAGTTCTCTCATCGTACCAATTCTTCTTTCAGTGCTCATCACGTGAAACCAGAACACATAGAGCAATGAGTTTGGAACTTATGAAATGAGGATGTGACGAGAACATTGAAATGGAGTTGAAGTTAATGGTAACAAAACCCGAGTATGCATCTCCTCAAAGAAAGCCAATTTGTTACCCAATATTTTGAAGTACCTGCAAAATCATCGATCTTGATGCTGAGAATTTTGGTCAGTATTATATTAAATAAAACTGGTGAGATCGATTGAATGAAGTGCTTCATATAAGCTTGGTTTTCTGTTTCATGCCAAGCAATATTTATCATCTCTTTAGCTCGTGATGTTTTTTTAAGGCACAAATCCGGCCTAATCTGGAATACATTATACAACATATATTGAAGCTACTAGACACCATCAGAAAAGGACATTCGTCTTGATGTTGATGCTCTGCTTAGGAAAGATAAGGACTTCTCCTTTAAGAAACATGGTTTCCTTAAGACTTCTCTCTTTATAGATAATTTCATTTTCCTTTTTTTTCATGTGAACTGAAGATGAAAAACTGATAGAATAATTGATATTTTTCTCAGTTAGGCTGGTTTTTCAATATATTGTAAAGAAACCTAGCTGTTAACTGAGGCCTCGGCCAATATCTTTGATTGGCGGTTGAGGACTTGTCCGACAGTTTTTCAACAGTAGATTGAAAAATAGGTCCATAGAGCCTTAAAGAAGGAAATTTCGGTAATAGGTAATTTCATGATCACTTACCTGAGAGCTTCAATATCCGTAAATAATCTCTATTTGTTTTTGGCCTCAAACCACGGTCGAACATTTCCAAGTTATGTAGAAGACCCGGAAAAAATTTGTGCATTCGCATCAAGTTCCAGAGTCGCACAAAAATGGCCACCAATGAAATCAATATAATATTGGCCATTTTTGTTATGAACTTCTGACTAGAAAGGTCAGAGCCTTCAGAAGTTCCATTGAGCCCCAATGAGATTTGAGGTAACTGAAATTTAATTTGTTTCAGAATTATTCCTTAGTGTCACAAGTGTACTTTACTTTATATTTGTACTCTATCTGAGTGTTCTTTCTTCAGTAACAGTTCAATCATAAAAACTGTGACAGTCCCAGTTCTTACGATTGATATCATTTCCAAATATATTAGAGTTTTGTGTTACTGTGCAACAAATGTTTTCAGTAACTGAATTCGAGCATACATGAGAGATGTATGCTTTTTCTTCTCCTGATGAATGAATGTGGCATTGCAAACTTCGTGTAGAGTAGTAGTAGTAATACTATAAATGTTATCTGTTTGATTCAAATTTCGTGTTGGCTTATTCAAGACCCGTCGCGCTGTATAGGTAGGAAAGTAGCTGCTCGAGATGAAGGCTCTTTTCCTTTCTGTGAACGAATTAAACGTCAAAGAATGACATACCCATATCAAAAAAGGGTGTTTAATAGATGTTATTCTTTTTATAATAGTTTTCTATTCCATTTTGCATTTACTTGGAAGAGGCCACAAATCACGAAATGACGGATACTGTCCATTCAGACCGAAAGTTGTGAAGTATGGAGTAATATAAGTATAAAATAATCATTCTCTCTTTCACAATATCTCCTCAATGTGTATATTCTTGCTTTCTCTTATGTATTCCGCATCGTGCTATGTGAAAAACTGTTAGGATGGCCAGTCCATCAGTTGTGAAGTCACTGGTGCTCCTTTGAATATATGGAAATATCCATTTCATAAGCGTTTTTTGAACTGAACATTTTGCGATTCTATAGTTGGATGCTTCTTGATCGCTATGCATTTCGATATTAAATTTGGTACCTTTTGAGATTTTAGAAATGAAGTAGCTGTTTTTTTTGATAAAGCTGTAAAGGGATGGTTGATTTGAGAGTACTAATTCTCTTGAGGGTATCACTGCACGTTTACGTATGGAAAATGTTATTGCAGGACATTTTTTCAATTGATGATGTATTCAATGAACAAGATAAGGCTCACCTCGAAACCTTGTGTTATTTATGTTTGGGTTATCTGTATATTGGTGACGATTTCCCAAAAGGGTAACTATGTACATAAGAACTGTGCCAACTAAACCATAAATTTATAAGTACGTAGCGTCCATAGTATGCAAATAATTTCATCATGAAAAGTTTAACTACTATATTTTTAATTCTCAGCTTTCATCAGACACCTTTTTCGAAATGTCCGTTTTGCTTTGTGGGTTAATAATAATCATTTGATATAGTAATATATTTAACATACCTTCTCAATATAAATGACAGCATACGGTATAAAAATCAAATGAAGAATGCTGATGGATAGAATAATGGCTTGGATAGCAATCATGTACTTCGAGCGGACGATTTCAATATCTTTTTTTGTGATTGTACATACTGCTGCCAGTCTAGACAAAATTATGATAGGATTTAACGACTCATAAATCGTTTTATCGGTATTCGTTGCAATTGAAATCATCCCAGTAATATCGATGAACTTTCAAATTTAGAATGAGGCTGAAATGGAAGAATAACCAATTTTATTATAGGTGATCAGACGAGAAGTTATATCACCGTGACATATGTTTCGTGTAATGAGAAACGTATCTAACAAGTTCATCAACATTGAATAAACAATAAAAACACGTTATTAAATATTGGTGGAGTATCGGAATCGACACTCATATATCAAATATAATCGGAAATGTATCTACACATTGAAATGATCGTTTTGAAGATGGAAGATAAGTTTCTCATCTTTCGAAATTTGTGTGATTTTATCATCTTGTATCAATATGGGTTTACCAATAACTGAATGGCGCGTATTATGGAGTATAATTTATTTTTATCATACATAAATGACTCGTTCATGTATAACGAATAACTGCATCACTACACAATTCATATGATTTGATTAATTACACGATTCAAGACTTGTAGAAGACGCAAATTATGGATAACAAAATCGAAGACTCAATCTGTAAAAACAAACTCGACTTCAATCTATGTTTCTTATAGAGCGTGTGTTCTGTTCGAAAGCAAAACAATGAATGAATCTAATTGAAACAAATTGTTACGATTTTTCCTTGGGTTCGTTTGTTAATACTCCAAACAACACTAATCTCTTTTTTTACAACTCTTAATCACAACACAATACAATTTGTAATTGTATGTGTATTTTTATTTCTATGTTGTTGTCATTTATTTGACGAGGTTCCACCTTTCATGGGTTACCCCCAATATTTATTCATTCCTCATTGTACAGTTTAAGCAGTGCATTATTTACCACATATATTGAATAAATATTATTATTATTATAATACAATCACTCAAATTGATCTGCTAACTATCCAATAGTCTGTACTAAAACTTTCTGTAATAGAAATTGTAATGAATTGCTTCCGTATATATACTTGTTCACACCTATGAGGAATCTTCCAGTCAAATCTCGATGATTGAATATTCCACCCGTAACGAGATTTCGCAGGTAAACGATCTCCCTTCGACCCCTCATATTAATTTGCGTTCACGAGCGACAGGGCTGGCGTTAGGAGATTCCGTTACAATATGGTACATACACTTGTATTTCCTGGAATATCTCGGGCTTCTGGAGATAAGGCACGTTTCTGGGCGAATTGGTACTACGTAACTCCTCTAACCTCAAGACGAAAAAATAACGGAGTTATTTTTCGAAGTGGTGGTTTTTGATGTTTCTCGGTCGTATTCCTTCTTCTTGAATATTTTTCTAAATTGCTGTTTCATTTTGGGAAGGCTGAGTGGCAATATGGCGACAATGATTATAGCTATCATTGTCCCAAAAACGGTTGTAGTCGGACTCTGGTCCTTCTGCATATGGATGGGGTTCAACTGGTTAGCTATTCTGTCGATTTGTGGCATTCTTTCGGCGATTTCCTTTCGAAGTAGTAAAGCGTGCAGTTGTCTGGTACTTTGGAGTTCTCGGCACAGTAGTGAAGATTTGGACAGTCTTCTTCCTCGAACTGGATATGTTGCAAATTCCGCGCCAAATATGGGTCTTTGGGGAAACATTTTATGACTTTGGATAACAGGATACATACGGTAGATGTCAAAGGAGTCCGGCTTTACGATAGGGGAGTGTATTTTAAAAATCGGTTTGTTATTGACAAAACTAACTTGTGTGCCCAAAAATTGGTAGAATGTGAGAGTATTTTCGAAATTGGGAATTTGGTTTCTGTTATATACTTTTATTAAATATAGTTCAGAACTCGATATTATTGAGTTGTGAAGTAAATTAAGTTTTGAGCACATGAATTCAATTGCAATAAAGTTCCTTGAGAGCCTAGATGAGTAACTACATTTTTAATCACATGACCGATTGTTACCTGGATTTTTTCAAATCTCGTTCAATTTTATCCTGATTCGAATCAAATATTCTGATAGTTTTGTTATAATGAGCTATTTTCTCTTGATTATTTTCTAATAATTTTATAGCATTATTGTATCGGTCTTCATCGTCAGAGTCTAAAATGCCAAAGAGTCATTTATTCACTTCAGTTACCCCATTCACCAACTCTCTTTTATTACGAGTACGACATGATGATGATTGATTATCGAATTTTCTTTCAGCAGTTGTAATAAGGTACCCAGTCCAAAGCATCATATTTACAGATAGTCTATGATACAACACGGGATTCGTTATATACATTGTGGAAATACTTGTTTCGATTGATTTTAAATTTCTCTTCAAATTCTAATTTTGATCAATAACTGTCTCAAGGACTAGATAGGTTAGAAAGGTATGTTTGGTATATATAAGTCGGGCATTTCCTGATCGGGAATAAGATTATCAAGGTTGTTGACTTTTATATATTCTTTGCATTGGGTCAGTCGAATAACCAGATAAAGGAGAAGAAACTTCATCCTCTTTACTATCCTGTAACAATATTTTATTTTTATCACTTGTGGAACTCTTGTATATTCCCGATTGACTAAAATAATTTTTCATCCGTTCTTCGATTCGGAGTCAGTTTTTTTAATTTGGGCGAATTTTTTGTAACAGGATTTATTTCGTTCTGATATAACTTTTTTTTGACCTTTGAACTCTTAAGAACCTTATCTCTTTTTGTTTATTTTGAATATGACCCTAGCTTCACTCTCCTCGTTGGTATTTCGAATCTTTTCGTACAGATATTTCATGAGTTTTTCATCTCGTTTATTCCTCTATGACCTGATTTGTATACGTGAAAGTATTTCAATTTTTCTTTCTGCTCATCAATTATTCCAATATCCGTTAGGAATTTGGTACAATGGAGTAGTTAGAAGGAAGAATTTTTAAAATTATATTGAATAGTTACAGTGACTTTTTCTGGGAGTTGAGAGTTTTTGAAATAGAGTATAATTTTGTTTCGGATTGAAATACTCTTTTGCAAACATTCTTATTTGGTTTACAAGGTGGGTTTTTGGAAATGACACGTGTAGTCGGTTATTTCCAAATACATTTTTCTGTCGGACGTTCAAATTGTCTGTGTCTCCGCATGTCATCACGACCTGATTTTTGTAGGTATTCTTGGATCTATCGACTATGGGTATCATCAATATTGGATTCTCGAGAGATGTTTGATTTGTTTTTAAGTCTGTTTCTATATGGGGTATTGAGGGCAGCTTTATCTGAATGTTGGAAATGATGTTAAATTTAGGTTCGTTCTCATTGATCCCTACCATATCGGTGAATTTCTCGTTTTTCAAGAAATCTTCGATATTTCCGTTAATCAAACTCTTCTAACTTCAGTCTCCACCTGATGAGTCCAGAGTTTGGCTCTTCAGGAAAAAAAGCCATTGCAAGGATTTCTGATCAGTATAAATCAAAAACTTTCTGCCAAATAAGTGAGGCCGAAAGTACTTTAGCGAGTAATTCTTTCTCAGTAGTTGAGTAATTCATTTCAGCCAGGTTCAGAGTTCTAGATGCCTAGCAAATTGGATACCCATTCTGGGATAGAATGGCACGCATCACGTAACTAGAAGCATCGGTCGATAGTTCGAAGTCACAGTCGGGGTATGCTACTACGCTATGCCATTCCTTGTAACGATGTGCCCCAATAATTCCACCTCTTTTCGCAAAAATTCACATTTATCCAATTTGATTTTTAGGATAGCTTCTTGTAATTTTTCGAAAAACTAATTTAAAATTTTATATATGTTCCTGTAATCCACTGGTGAAGATAATTATGTCGTTCATATAGACCTTGCAAATTTTATGTTGTAGGTCTTTTAGGACTTCATCCATGGCCCGTTGGAAAGTAGACGGAGCTTTTTTCAAACCGCACGTCATTCTGAGATGTTCGTAATGGCCGTTGCCTACGTTAAAAGCAGTTTTTTCAATTGAGCTTTTGCTCATATCGATTTGATGGAATCCACTAGAATTTTTTCATTTGGGCCTACTGAGAAGATATAACAAACGTCCTTACTTTCCCTATATTTGAAAGGAATTTCCACATGGTCTCCTACAAGTTCAATATGAGCTAATAATGAGATCAATATTCAAATTCATATTGATAAGATCGGTTATGCCTATAACTCTGTCAAATTATTCGTGAAGTCAAAAAAAATGTAATCAATTTCGTGAGCTGGAACAAGGGCTCTATATCTAATATTTCTACTTCCTAAAGTAGAAAATATTTTTCTGGTCCTATAATAGACCAAGAGCTAACTGTATCAATAAAAATTTTTAATATTGTGGTTTGAATTTCGATATATAGAAGAACGTTGTTTGAAAAAACATTCAACTATTCTATGCCTGGTTTTTGTTTTGCCCTAGTGTTGAAAAATGTTGTTCCTGGTCATTGTCAAATTCTATAATCATCTGTTTTGCACGTTTCCTTATTGAAATCGCCGTCAAAAATTTGGTAGTGGTCGTATTGATTTACTTGATTGAAATCAGATGTTTCGTTTGAATAAAAATCATTTGGAGGGTAAGATTTTTCATATTCATCGGAGTGTAGGTCTTCAAATACGAAATTTAGACTTCTTCGTGATTGAGCGTTCATAGGAGAGAAAGTTGTTCGAAAAACTTCTGCCAGTTCTTAAATAGTTACTCGGTCGTGAATTATAGCCGATATGATCCGTTCCATCAGTCGTCGGATCAATTACGGTTGTCTGACTTTTGGCTAATGACTGTTCAGGTCGGTCTGGTTCGTGGCGATCTGCATCCATAAGGACCATTTTCTAAACTGTTTTTCTTTTTGTTGATATGGGCTCTCTAGACATTTGGTATGTTTTGAGAGTTGTCTCTTTTGTTGATTTTTCCATGTTTTTCTATCTCGATGGCTTCCATAATTCGGCGTGTTCTGAAATGGTTCACCTGCGCTATTTGCTTTGCTTCCTCAAAATCTATTTTGTGACCCGTCTGGTGGAGGTGTTGAAAAAGAGCGGAAGATGTTTGTTTTGTCCTTATGCTATTTTTGTGTTCCTGCACTCTAGCTGACATTCTTCTATTTGTCTGGCCTATATATTGCTTATTACAGTCCCCGCATGTGATGGTATATACTCCTTGGTTTTCGAGAGGAATCCTGTCCTCTAGTCTCGGTGAGCAAGACGAAGTGGTCCTTCGAGGTTTGAAAACCCAAGAAACACTAGGACGGAAGACCCTCCAGAACCCAGAAAGTTAGTGACAATACCTTTCATCAAAGGAGTCACCGACAAAATCGGGAGACTAATGAGAAAACAAAATATACGAACCGTTTTCAAAACTCAAAGGAGATATGTATAAATAAGTACATAGTTAATGAATCTTCATGACTATGATATATAAATTCAAATGTCTTGCTAAAGTAATGAAACTACCGCAATTGAAAATGATCTATTTTGCCCTTGTGGACTCTAGGATAAGTTATGGTATATTAGGATGGGGGGACTCGCTACAACAAACCTGGAAAGAATCAATATACTGCGGAAATTTTTTCTGAAAATAATTTTGAAAAAGGACCGTAACTTTTCAAGTGATGCTCTCTATGGAGAAATCAGAATACTGGATCCACGCCAGATTTATTTTTACGAAAAGCATTGCATTGTCAAAAAAACAAGAATAAGTTCTTGCTTGTTTCTCACTCTCATGAGACCAGAAATAAAACTAATAAACATTTTTTTCTTCCAAGTTCTAATAAAACTGTTGGTCAAAAATGTTACACCTTTCTTGCCCCTAGAGTATTTGATCACCTTCCTCAGCACTTGAAAGATATAGCTCATTATGATTTATTCAAATCGAAGCTTAGGCCATTCATTTTGAAAGTAGAAGAAAAATACCCCATATAATAGAGAATAAATTTGAACGTATAGCGTAGCACTCAAAATTTCATATCCGACTTTCTGATTGAGTTCATTTATCAGTTACGTCTTAAATGATATTGAAACTGAAAATTGGAACTTGATGTTGGTATTATACCCTAAGTGGAATCCCTACTCGTACATTTTTTTCAACCGACAGCCTGTAGGCTTTGTTAATTTGTTACTGATTGATACACTTACTGTTAGTTGGTAAAGCATAATTCACTATGGCGAATTCGTTGCCAAATTTTGAACGATATTCCGCATAGTTCGCACTTCCTTAGCACTTGAAAGATATAGCTCATTATGACTTATTCAAATCGAAGCTTAGGCAATTCATTTTGAAAGAAGATAGAAGAAAAATACACCATATAACAGAGAATAAATTTGAACGTATAGCGTAGCACTCAACATTTCATATCCGACTTTCTGATTGAGTTCATTTATCAGTTACGTCTTAATTGATATTGAAACTGAAAATTGGAACTTGATGTTGGTATTATACCCTAAGTGGAATCCCTACTCGTACATTTTTTTCAACCGACAGCCTGTAGGCTTTGTTAATTTGTTACTGATTGATACACTTACTGTTAGTTGGTAAAGCATAATTCACTATGGCGAATTCGTTGCCAAATTTTGAACGATATTCCGCATAGTTCGCACTTCCTTAGCACTTGAAAGATATAGCTCATTATGACTTATTCAAATCGAAGCTTAGGCCATTCATTTTGAAAGTAGAAGAAAAATACCCCATATAATAGAGAATAAATTTGAACGTATAGCGTAGCACTCAAAATTTCATATCCGACTTTCTGATTGAGTTCATTTATCAGTTACGTCTTAAATGATATTGAAACTGAAAATTGGAACTTGATGTTGGTATTATACCCTAAGTGGAATCCCTACTCGTACATTTTTTTCAACCGACAGCCTGTAGGCTTTGTTAATTTGTTACTGATTGATACACTTACTGTTAGTTGGTAAAGCATAATTCACTATGGCGAATTCGTTGCCAAATTTTGAACGATATTCCGCATAGTTCGCACTTCCTTAGCACTTGAAAGATATAGCTCATTATGACTTATTCAAATCGAAGCTTAGGCAATTCATTTTGAAAGAAGATAGAAGAAAAATACACCATATAATAGAGAATGAATTTGAACGTATAGCGTAGCACTCAAAATTTCATATCCGACTTTCTGATTGAGTTCATTTATTAGTTACGTCTTAATTGATAATGAAACTGAAAATTGGAACTTGATGTTGGTATTATACCCTAAATGGAATTCCTACTCGTACATTTTTTTCAACCCACAGCCTGTAGGCTTTGTTAATTTGTTACTGATTGATACACTTACTGTTAGTTGGTAAAGCATAATTCACTATGGCGAATTCGTTGCCAAATTTTGAACGATATTCCGCATAGTTCGCAAAAATCTTATGCAGACGGCCCCTTGGCTTTGCGATTTTGCGAATTTGTGCTGGACACTCTTGATTTGTCTCGAAAATTGTATGATGTTTGTAAACACTTTTAATTGTATACACTGGCCGCAGACAGCCAATTAGGCTTTGCGGTTTCCTTTTGTTTATTTGTTCTATTATTCATGTGATTATTTTTCTGTATTGTACAAATAAACATAATTATTATTATATTATATATAGTGAGGTAGTTTTATGAACTACATTTGGAAATATCCGACTATTATTTCAATAAATTCTGAATCATCATTACTGAATTCATTTCAAAAATATTTATAACTTTTTTTCGAATATTCATTGGATAATTTTCCATCTACATCTACTGAAACTATTTCGAAGACTCTTTGAATCTTCTCTGATTGGATTTTGTCCCTTTGATGAATACATTTTTAATTTTTCAGTTGGAACATTTATTTTGTAGGTGTTTCGAACCTAAAAATGAATTCTGAATCTGTATTGAAAGCAAAATGATTTGAAAATATATTCAGAAATATTCATTTGCGTAATGTTCTCTCAAATCAGCATTGAATATTATGGCGTAAATATTCGTCGAAAATACCCCTTTCAGTGAACTCTGGATCTTTCTTCATTCAATTTGGAATATTATTATTTCAAAAATGTATTATCGAACATTTTCGAATATCAGTACATACTTAATGAATCTTCATGACTTTATCTATTGTGGGAGTTTTATGAACTATATTTGAAAATATTCTGACCGCTTTTTCAAATAATTCTGAATCATCATTACTGAATTCATTTCAAAAATATTTATAACTTTTTTTCGAATATTCATTGGATAATTTTTCAATCCACTGAAACTATTTCGAAGACTCTTTGAATCTTCTCTGATTGGATTCTGTCCCTTTGATGAATATATTTTTAATTTTTCAATTGGAAAATTTATTTAGTTGTGTTTTGAACCTCAAAATGAATTCTGAATCTGCATTGAAAGCGAAATGATTTGAAAATATATTCAGAAATATTCATATGTGTAATGCTTTATATCGGCATTGAATATTATGGGGTAAATATTCGTCGAAAATACCCCTATGGGTGGTGATGGCCGGGAGGCCAGTGCGAAGCATGGGCCTCACGCGCGATGCAAAATGCGATATTCGTGCTAAGCACGGAGCGCTAGCAGGTGTGGAGACTCCCCACGAGACCCTCTACGACACCCCAACCATCGAAGACCGCAAATTCTCGGTTCACATTTTTTCCATCAAAACATTCACTTTGGATACCTTTATATTGGATCAATAACTTATTTGAAGACTGAATAACTAAGGTTGATCGAAAATTCTTGTTAGCACCTGAATAACTGCAGAAGGAATGGTGTGTCTGTCAAACCAGAAACAATTCTACTGTGAATTTTCAACCCAACATCTGGAGAAATACCTTTCTGATATATGAGAAAACTGTATATTTGTGTTGTCTGAAACAAAATGAAATGAATGGTATCGGTTCGATAGAGTTTGTTCCTCTCTCTAGACATTGATTTTGAGATGGTACCGGGGAATTTTGTCGTGCAGGATGATCAATACTGGTCTCAACTTTGTGGTGACACTATTTGGTTTTACTGAATGGCGATGTGGTTAATGGTGTCTTCGATGTTGGTAGTTTTATTTCGATACTTCTTCCATCATGCTTTCTTTGAGCCATTCGATGAGATCTCAATTATATTCTTCAAAATATCTATCTTTCTCTAACTTTTCGATTGGAGGATCTTATCATTTTTTAACGATGTGAAATTTGGTCGGTAAAGTGGGTGATTTTCTATCCATGGAATTTTGACTTCATATCTGAACTCATTATTTCTTCTGACAGTTGAAGAAAAATGAACCATCTCTTCTTATCTGAGTGCTGTTTTCAACAGCATGATATACGATTTTTAGGATTCAGTATTGATGAGTGCACAAATTCTCCTGCTTTGATCTTGAATTACAATATTGATTAGTGAAGTTTATAGAAAAACATCGGTGATTCATGTTTGCCACCACATATTTCACAACTTGGTCTTGGAATACATAGCACCTTTGTTTACTAAATGGCCATGTCTCAAACATCTATAACAGTAACCATTATCCAGAAGGTTCTCCTTCCGTTTTATGAACGTCATTTTTAACTTAAATGTTGCTGTTTACGAAAGGTGCATCTCGTATTCTGATTCAATTAACCAGATGCAGACAGGATATTCTGATTGGCAATTCCTTTTTTTTCCGTTCTGTCTCAAAACTGGTAGCCAATGAAATTCGTTCTTCATTTTCAACCACGTGCTTCACAAATATCATAGAATTTTCTCATCTTCAGGGGATCATTGGTAGAAAATGGGCGACTCCTCTGCCATGTCCCCAAGACCCCTTCAGGAATACAGGATTCTAATAGAGGATAGAGCATTGCTGAGCAAGTATCTGTTGCATCTAGTGTTTCAAGTGCTCTAAGTTGAGATTTCATTTTGTCATATATAATGAGATGAGATTAGTTTTGTTGGTGACTAGAAAATTTGAACGTCTACGGTGCAAGGTGGGAAAAAAAAGTATATTTTCAATTTTAGATCCACAAAAAATAATACTCGTAAAAATCTCCAACGATGACTTACATATTGAGCTCTGTTAAACCGTCACGCAATTATTTGTATCCTTTCTGTTACTTAAAAAATTTGCATAACAATACTGCTAACAATATTCCTCCGATTCGAAGAACCAAATGAGATAAAGGAGAATTTGTATGAATTGTAGCGAGGAAGATCCAAAGCTCTTCTGATCTTTTGAAGAGAGAACCTTGGAAGATAGAGGAAGAAGAATATTTGACAGATCTTCAAGTTGAAAATGAAAGAATGGACCCGAAGTTCAGGGGGTCTATTCTTGACCACACGTTCGTTCAACGTATACGTTTTTGCTAGGATTATACCAATCAGATCTGTCGCAGCTTAGCAACAGCGTATTCGCAGAACTGCGAGTGATTCCAGAATAGGGCCTCAGGTCTTCATCTATGACAGCTCCTCTCCTTCTCAGCAGTAAAAATGATTTATTTTAAAATTTAGTTTTACTTAGGTACTCTTGATTGAATTCCATTATGATGAAAAGAAATGAAACGAACTGGCATTATTCATGAAGTCTAATTTGTGTGGACAATTAGTTAATACTTCGCAGAAAATTTTATCGATTAATCTCAGTTATAATTGATTCAGCTCCATTCATATATCTATCTACTCATTATAAAAATTTCAGTACCCTTAACTTTTTAATGTTTCATAATTTTGACAGAAATATATACATAAAAAAATAAATCACAGTATTTGGAAAACATTCGAAGTAATGTTATGTACACAAAAGCACTCCACCAGCAGGCAAGAGTTTCAAATATATAATTTCCGAGAGAATAGTTATTTTATCTTAATTATTAAAAAAACTGCGTTTGTATTTCAGTAGGTATGTTTTCAAGCTAAAACTTATTTGAGTTGTGTTATAGTTGAATATTTTTTTATTCAACAGTAATGCAAGTTATTTTTCGATCAAATAACAGGGGCATATCTTCAGAAATTGTTATAAATTCATGACTACTTTGAGAGGAAGTTTCGTGAATCCTACCATTAGTAATGATCTTACATTATCTTTCACTGCGCTTCAAGGGGCATTTTCAGTAGTCATATTATGTTTTTTATTTTTTTGTTGAAGCATATATTGATGAAAATCGGTTGTATTTAAAGAATATGGTGTACTGGAAGGAATTTCGTAGTAATCAGCTCATTGAATACATTCTATATATCAACGATGAGTTTGGAACCTTTGGTGTGAAAGTTGAAACTTTTTTTGATCTCTAGGAAAACTTTCTATATAGCATACACTGAAATTTGCATTCTGAAAAAGTAAAAAGCCCATATGAAAGGTTACCAAATCTAAAAATGAAATTCGATTTGAACTCCGCTGGTTGGTTGAGGTTGCGATGCATTTCCTTGTGTATACATAACAGTTCAAAAAATTCCAATAGATCATATTTAGATTAGAAATATACAGTATCTAGCCTTGAATTCTCATATGTACCCTCCACAAAAACAATATATTCAGCAAACATATCTGAAGCCACTGTGTTCCTTTGGAGAATCCCTCACTGCCGTTTTGCATGATGTACCGCCCTCGGGGAGAGGTGAACCATTGGTGTAAATCCGAAAGCTCGCCGTAGCCATGTTGATTTTTGGTCTGGATGAGGCATTCGTAAACAGAATCTGGTTGAAGGTTTGTGATGCGATATTTTTGGGTCCTCTCGCTTGTGGCAGAATTATAGCTTTGAGTGGGTTTCACCAGCAGATCATGCCAATGTCCTGGATGGTGGTAAGTGGAATTTGACTGAAACACAGACAATATGAGATCTTTGAAAGTTTGAATGACTTCATTGAGGTATATTTTCATTCTGCGAGTGGCACGTGGGCATTATTAATTTGATGATATATACATACATATATATATATATATATATACATTATATATATATATATATTATATATATATATATATATATTATATATATATATTATATATATTATATATATATATATTATATATATATTATATATATATTATATATATATATATATGTAATGAAATAAGTGACTAGAATCAATTCTGAAAATGAGAGGTCACTATAAAGTAATTTGGTACGTATTTAAATTCAATCGACAGCAAAAAGGTAAAATGACAATAACAACAATTTTAATAATGAAGGAAACGGTTAAACTCGCATGGATTTCTGGGTTTCTTGTCTATTGAAATGAATATCAAAGGATATTTACATAAAATAAATAATTTCCAGTTCACACAGTGAACATTTCACCGGTCAGAAATATACTTTTGTATATTTCAGTGGTGAAAACTGGGAATGCAAATGTCCTTTTATGTTTATTTCAATGGACAAGAAAACCAGAATATCATGCGAATTTAACCGTGTTACACATTTTTAATATTGTTGTTATTGTCTCATTTTACCTTTTTGCAGTCAATCAAATTTAAATACGTACCAAATTGCTCTATCTTGACCTCTCATTCTCAGAATTGATTCTCGTCACAAATTTCAATTATGTTTCATGTGTATGTGTATATATATATATATACGATTTACTGTCTTGTAGTGCGCTGATGACGACTTTATAAAAGTCGAAACGTCGGCAACGAAATGAAAGTGGTTTCAGGTATTCTAACCACCCCCCAGCTGAATGAATCTACTGAGGTCGAAAAACGACATCCATTCATGAAAATCCAATAATTGTTCTTTTGAAAATATATATTTCATATCCTGAATATCTTCACCATGCACAAAAATAGATTGAAAAAACTCAAGTCTCTCTACTATTGTAATTTTGGTGGAATTTGCAGCAATTGAAAATTTGAAGGGAGATTTGTAGTGAATATCAATACTCAGCAGGAGTATTATTATTCGCGATAATGTCAACTATTCACAGTGTCCAAGTCATCTTTGAATTCGACAGAGAAAGTGAGAGTCGAGCGCTGAACCAATGCATTAACTCGGTTTATTCTTTGTGCACTCGCTAGGAATGATCCCGATATTTAATTGACATATTGGTCTAGCGATAAGTTGACCTGCCTTTTTGTCTAGCTTAACATTATTTGTTCCTCATCAGCATAGAGTTCTGCTTTCTGGCTTTCTGTGCTTTTGTGAGAATTTGTTGGGAAAAATATGAATATATTGTGGTTTGCTTCCACCAATTGAATATACTTTTTGAGTGAATATGAGTTTTATCTGAGGAATTTCCCCCGAATAAAAAAATAGAAATTACAACTTCTTTGAAAGAAGAGAAAAATAATTAAAATTCAAACACTCTCCGTTGAGCATATCATTCAAGGACGTTTGATTCATTCACAAAAAGAATCAGACGGCTTTGAATTATATACACGTACCTATCACCAGAGAGTTTTTGTGATTTTTTTATTTTATTCTTCTTGCATAGAAGTTCTAATTTCTATTTTTTGATTCGGAGAAAAAAAACAAAAAATAATTCTTCTCTCATTCTCTCCCCCGAAATAAAACCCAGTTACTTATGAGTTCTATCTCATTTTCTGGCAGCTGTTTGCTATTCAATACTGCGAATTATTCTGTGACATTGTCGAATAGTTTTCAGAATCGCGGATGTATACATGAAACGTGAAATATTCATGGTATGAATTACAGTCGTAGAAAACTAGAAAAGTCTTCTAGGCCAGTAGATATAGACAATCAATTCACAATAATTCCAAAAGTTTTCAAACTTTACCAGTATGATAGTGGGTGAATGAAAACAAACAATAAAATTTTGCAAAACCTGCGATGAACGGAACATTGTTTAAATGGAAAAAACGTTTTAATGCTTTATTTTCGCACAAAAAATTGCAAAAGGTCTGCAAACTAGGGATACCGCTAGTAATATTGTTTTACAACATGCATTAAGTTTGCAACCTCGTTACAGTTTCGGAACCTTATGTTTGTCTCATTTGTTGTAGTTTTCCATTGCAATTTGTTCAAAAAAATTTACGAAAGTTCTGCAAAATTCATAAGTGAATGAAAAAAATGTTCAACATAGTTACTCACATTTGCAACCATTTCTGAAAAACGGAATATGTATTTATTTAACTTGTTCCCCCAACGCCGCCATGTCCAGTACACACAAGTATTGAGATAATTACAAAAGTTTTTATACGTGGTTGCAAATGAAGATGAAATCGGTCTCAGTGGATATGAAACTTTTCAACCTCAAACTTAACACGGGACCTTAATTATTCAAGAAATACTATTCGAATTTTTACAACCGCAGGAAGGGACTCACATCACAGTTATCCAGCTGAATACTTGATTATCATTCGGGTTATGGCCATTACATATTGTACTGGTCTATTGGATCTGAATTCCTCTGTAAGTACGTGCCGGTGCTTGATATTGTTTGGTTGTGTGTGGTATATTTTATTATACATCGATTATTCATTAATCGGTGTATATCGGCGGCCATAATTTTACCGGGCAGCGGACCTAACTTTTTTATTCGAAGAGATATCGAAAAGTTTCATCCGGATAAAATTATCAGCGTGAAAAAATAGGCCGATTGAGCCCAACTTGATTTTTTCTGTATGTCCGTGTGTGTATGTGTGTCTGTCCGGCGTGGACATTTTATGTAACACGATATCGCTCGAACGAAAAGAAGTATTGCTTCGAAATTCGGGCCGTTTTAGCCCTCATAAAGGTACAGAACTGATTAGATCTTGAAGGAAATCGTAAGCAGGGAAGGGTTTTTTGTTGACATTTTTCGTTTTTTTTTTTTCGATTTTTTCATGGCTATTAGAGTTTTGATCGCAGAAATTTTTTCTTGCTTTCAATTAAATCTTCGAACCTTTTGTTAAATTTTTCATCTGAAGAAAAAAAAAATTAGTTTAGATTATATGTGTTGTTTTTGTGTAACCTGTCCATTTTTTTGGAACGCTTTGTAGACCAAACCGGTGGTCGTAATCGAAAATCGAAAAAACTGTCTTCTAGGTCTCATGATACCATTTTTTTTATAAGCCCATCGGAAAAAGGAAAAATCGGAAAAAACCTTAAATTCATGTTGATCTGGTTATACCTACTTCGTTGTTGAATAAGTGTTTATCTCGGAAACGAATGAGACCATCAAAAATCATCAATAGTAGAATTGTGTCCTTCTTAGTGGATACTTTAAAAAAACCTCATCATATTTTTTCTCTAATAACAATAGTACGGGAAATATTTACGAAAAACTTCAAACTGATAGTCCGAAATTTGAATTTTTAAAGGAAATAAAACGATATATCTCCGAAACCACCGAGTGAATCGAAATTTGTCAGAGGAATTCTATAGAAATTCTATAGAAAACTTGAAAAATTATTCTCTGTGATATCGATAGTTTGGGAAAAATTGATAAAATTCCTTGAAATGCAATCAACTCGAAAACGACCAAGTCAATCAATAACACCGAAACTCATGACGAAACGGCGTTCGGTCTACTATTCGACGAGAAGCGCAAAATCACAACAGAGGAAAGTTAAGTTAACTGCGTACAATTAGAAAATGAATTAACTTTGATCAATAGAAAATTCATGTGATATTCAGTGAGCGTCATTGGCAATTGATAACGATGAAATATGTAAAAGTTGTGTAATGTAGAAAACTGAGGATTTCGAACTACTGATGGCATAGAGCAGCTTTATTTACACCATTGGCATCAAATGAGAGTTTTTAGATGATTTTCAGAGGAGATGGGTTGAATTTCAATTGATTGGTGATGAATGGAAATATTCAGGTAACCAGTGAAAAAAATTAAAATTTCAAACAAGTGGCGGGACAAAGTTGATCTGATTTGTCGATAGTACGAGAGAATTAAAAAAAAATCAAAAAGTAACGGCATATAATCGATGTATTCATAATATTGGTTTCCAATGATAGTTTAAAAAAGATATGTTAAATACTTCTTTATAGTGCGGAAAAAATTGAGAAAAAATGGAAAAGTGACGGCATATAATCGCTGTATTTACAACATTGGTTTCCAATGATAATTTCAAATCGTTTTTTATAAATAAAAGTTGAGTTGATTTCTCAATAGTACGAGGAAAATTAAGAGAACATAGAAAAATGTATGTAATCACTGTATTCACACCATTGGTTTCCGATGATAGTTTGAAAAAGTTGATATTATTTGTCAATAGTACGAAAAAATTTGAGAAAAACTGGAAAAGTGTCAGCGTATAATTGTTGTATTCAAATAATTGGTTTCCAATGATTGCTACGAAAGAGGGAAGTTGAGGTGACTTCATAGTGCGAGAAAATAAAAGAAAATGGAGAAGTGACAGCATATAATCGGTGTATCCATAACATCGGTTTCCAATGATATATATAAAAAAAAGGTGAGGCGAATTAAATGCACAAGAAGCTTCAGGAAAAAGAAGATGGAAATGCTATAAGAGTGATAGCATATAATCGATGAATCCATAAAAAAAGAGTGATCTAGGCTCATCGAGATCCATCCAATAACTCGTTAACTACTAGTTTTCAACAGCTCACAACTCTTGCTTTTTTTGAATGAGTCAAATACAAAATTATCTTTCTTTTGTTTTTACCCTCATTTCGGTGTTACGGACGTCGTTGCAAATCAACGAAAACGTTCGACGGGAGGACTTCTCTATTTTTAACTTTCATCTAAAACTTTCGTGAAAATTTCGACACTTTTTTCAATCAAAACGAACAATTTATTGCGCAAATATATTTTCCGTTTGACGCAAGAGGTTGCAAATTGAAGTACTTCCCAACAAATTGATTTCGGTTATTTATTTTTTGAACAAACAGTTCCGTTCTTTTTGAATAGTTGCAAATTTATAAGAAGATGAAAACAGCTATTTCCCCACATTTCACAAATTTGCAGAACTTTTGCTTTTTTTGGTAGAGAACAAATATCATAAAATTTTTTTCATTTTGTTTATACCCTCATTTCCGTATTGCAGACGTGGTTGCAAATCAATGAAAACGTTTTATGAGAGGACTTCTTCATTTGCAACCCGTATTTGAAACTTTTGAAAAAATTTCGAAACTTGGTTTGATGACATTAAACAACTAATTGAAAAAATATATTATCCGTTTGATGCAAGAGGTTGCGAATTGAAGTACTCCTCAAGAACATTATTTCGGTTATTTATGCAAGTTTGCAGAACTTTTGGAATTTTTTCGGAAAAATTAGGAATAGTACCAATTTTTTTTTTGATAAAACAAAACGTTCCGTTTTGTGTAAATGGTTGCGAATTCACCAGAAGATGTAAACTGCTACCTCGCAATACTTCGAGAGTTTGCAGAACTTTTACAAATATCTCCGTACAAATAATGCGAATATTCACAAAATCATGATTTTCAACATGTTCCGTTCAGAAAAAAGGGTTGCAAAATCAGACTCAATATCATTTGAACTTACTTTTCATTCTACCGAAGTTTCAAAACATTTGTAATTATTGTTAAATTTTGGAAAAATCATGTCTATATCTAGTGGCCTATTCGTTTTAAGTAGATATTCCATATACCAGGCGAGTGTCTTGTCAATAAGTATCACGATTTACATCTTCGGGATCCCCTGAGAGGGAAATTTTCGAAATGCTCAAAACCTAGCTTTGGTTGCTATAAAAGAAGTATGATACGTGGTATACCAGAACATTACTCCCTTGGTCACGTAGATTTTCCGGGTTTCAATCACTGCCTACCAGCACAATGAACCTTTTGTCAACTGAGATGAACTCACCATGATTTTCCTGTACAGCAGCCGCACCTCAACTATAGGAAACACTGACTGAACAACCCATTTGAGGTCGTACTCGTGGGGGTTCGAATACTGCCCACTAATTATTTTTGCCGGCCCTGGTTTCCCAGACAACTCTATGTATCGTTTATCCCTTCCTATCGAGTTGGACACCAAGCAGCTATAGTTACCAAAATCTGATACTTGGACATTCCTGATTGTCAGAGTGTGGGTGTTCCCGACTTTCGACATGAGTCGCCTGTCTGTCGGCTGGAGTAAGAAAGAATCCTGAAACCATGATACCTGAAAAGAAAGGAATATATTTTGCATTCGATAAAACGCGATGTATTTTTTTGATGCGGGGTAAAATATTTTCATAATTTCCCAATAGGTATTGAAGGAATATTGTTACGAATCTCCTGGCGCTCTCCTAGCGCCGGCCCTGAAAAGATCGTAAACGCAGATGAGGGATCGCGTCGTAGCGAACGTCATTTTCCAGGAACCCGTAAATTGCGTGTGGAGAATTCGCGAAGATTCTTCATAGGCGTACGCAGGTATATTTATATATATATATGGGAGAGATTTCGTCGCGGGCAGAGTTAGTTGAGTGGCAAGTTTGTATTCAGAGCAGAGAAGTAGTTATTCGGAAGTTTGTATTCAGACCAGAGTTATTCAGAGCTAAGTGGAGCGAATTTAGTGGAGCTAAGTGGAGAGAGTTTTGTTGTTGCTAAGTGCAAGTAGTCGAAGTGCAGAATTTTTAGTACAGAGAGTTTTAGTACCGAGCATTGGAAAGTTATCGGAGCGATTTAAGTGATTGTGTTGTATTGTATTGTGATAGAGAGTTATTATAAATGAAGTTTAGTGTTGTTTGGAGTTTTAATCATTGAACCCAAGGAAAATCGTAACAGTGGTGTCAGAAGTTGGATTTTGCAAGGATATATCGTAACAATATTTATAAAAACAATGACCCAATTCAACAAATCGAGAATAAGATTTTAGAATGAGGCACTGATGCAAATTTATTGGATCAGAGGTGAGATTGAATGAAAGCAAACTTACTTATTTCGAATCTTATCATTATCAAGTGAAACAAATCGAAATCGCGTGGGTCATTTGCATAGATCAGAAAGGATCCCTCACTTGATTTCATTGAAACATCATCATAGGTCTATGCTTTTCGCGATAGACCTATCGGACTTAATATTCCATCATTGAAGCAAGCACACTTGTAGATGGTTTTCAGGCTATTTGGCGTCTCGTTAGTACAATGTTGCTTTCATTATCAACTCAAGGTCGATGGTTCCTGTATTTGATAATAACATTCCATCGAGAGTATCTTTGGGAGATTCCATTCTATTGCAAAATCTGTCTGTCGCTGAACCGTTGATAATAATTTTATGAGACACCTACATACCGTTAGCTCACCCACTTGATACCCATTCCCCATACTGACATTTTGAAAACTAGGAATGAAGTGACTAGAGTAGTCGATACCTAATCAACAGAGACATACCGAGTTGATGATGTGATTTCTGTTCGAATTATATTTCTGGACTAGTGTTGTTTGTAACTCTATATCGACTTTTCAATTTTAGAGGTATCCTCAACTTTTGACTCTTCGAAACAGAGCTGATTTTTTTGCAATCATCTCCGAAACTCCCATAGCTTTGCAATGATAATATAAAAATCGTTTCAAAAAAAATTTGAGATGATTTGCTAAATAAAGTTAGTGAGTGAATGTTGGACACTTTGATGATCATCATTTTTGATATAGATCAACCATCCTAACACCTAATTGATATCACACGCACTGGACACCTGTTTCGAAGGTTAGCAATCTTCAGAAAAAAAAATTTAACAGGCGACGGTGATCCAATGACAATGTTGGTGAATTTAAATCCATCTTCACCAAATTACGGCGCCGCGAAATCTATGCAATCAGTGACATTTCACCGAATATCTGCTCGACTCATTTGGAAGGAAATGATGATATACCCGAAATGAAATGGAAATTGCAATTTGCCATTAAGATTTTGAGCGCATATCTTGAAACCTTCCAACATTTCTAGGCAATTACATCTCCAATCTTCTTTAATGTTTAATCTCCAAGCTCTTAATTGCATTACTCTTCCATTTTCCCAGCAATATCAGTTACTGTCTATGTCTCTTTCATACTAATTGGAATATCTGGAGATTTCAGAATATTAACTATGCTTGAAAAATTTCATGGGGACCGCAATGCATTTGCCTGACGTAACATTTGCATGGAACTGGGTGATATTCACGTTCCCAATTATTAAAAGCATTTAATTAATTATTTCATTCTGTAACAGATTGTCGTAATCATGTTATGTTCAGGAAACACCTCGGGAATGATAGAAAGAAAATTCGCGATAAACTCACATTCATGACAAAGATTGTTAGAAGCCTCCAGGCATACAAGAAGTATAGAAACTACATCTGCATATGTGACAGAAAGGTGACCCTCTCAAGATCTTCCGCTCATTATGATTTCCACTGCACATCTGAATGGCCATAACTGAGAAGTTCATTGAGCAACCAATCAGTAACACCAATTACATAATCATTTATACTGGCTTCATTTTTGAAGTGCGTTCTCTGGAGAAAAACACAACTTAAAATACCAAGAAGATCGTCGAAAGCTAAACCGTCCATTAGACAGACTATCTCCAAAGTCAGTCAAATTCAAGAAGAAACATTGAGATAAGCGTTCTCAGTACTAACTATAATATATCAATCGATCAATTTATTCACAGGAGTTATCTGAAAGGAATGAATATCTTGAAACGAAACATCCAGAAAGGGTTATCTTTGAGCATGGGCAAACAGGTCATTGCTTAAAATTATCATATGAGATTATTATCGAATTAAGAGAACACTTATGGAATACAGATATAATTCCATTCGACAGTTTACATCCATCATCGTACAGAAACCTGTTCAACCTCAATCTATCCGTTCGAGTTTTTTTCGAACACGACCACTTTTTACTCTCAATTCCTTTTTGCTAACGAACGAGAATTTTATCCAGACAATTTCCCATGCAAGTGACACCAATTCAAAATGAAACTATCAAAAGTTGTTAAACAAGTTACGTATTGCCTACCTACCTGGCTTAAGGTTAGGTATTTTAGGAGTTTTGAAATGTTTATTTTATACTACTGTTTTAATCACGCATACTTAGTGCTCGGCGATAAGCATTGTTTCAATATTCCATGGCGTTCAATTGTTTCGTGTATTTATGTGGTCATCTTCACATTTAGATGTTAATTATATATTTTCAGATGTTGTGTTGTTATCCTACTTCGGATTTTACCTAGATCTCCCATCATTTGGTGGTCTCGGTAGTGTATAGGTTAGCACGTCCGCCTTACAAGCGAAAGACAAGGTGTTCAAATCCCCGCCAAGCCACCGTGCTAGGTAATCGCACGTTGAACGGTAAGGTCTCGTTAATCCATTGCTCGCACAAGTTTCGATTTTGAGGGGTTGACTTCGACAGCTGGTTAACGGAACGAACGATTTTAGAACAACAAATTTTCTTAGAACATTCCTATACAAGGTACTTCAACCGTATATTGGTACTACCATAACACGTGTAGCGGTTTTGTGAACTGGCCAATTCTATTAGTTATTTGAGTGATTTTCAGTTGATAGGAAAAAATTATAGTGATTCATTCATATTGCTATTATGATAGATAAAAAATATTTGAAACAACTTTAATAACTCGATATCCGATCATTCGTGATCAATGAAATGCCATTGAGTGTTAGATGAGTATCATCAACTATAGGCATATCAGAAAAGTAAGTATTTTTCTAACGAGGGTTTCTGTGAATATAATTCGGCATAATAATTCAACCTCATCAACATATTCATCACGAAACATTTCAGTATTCGTTCAAACATTCTTCACATCTCAATACTAAGATTTTTTCAAGGGATTCAACTGTTTGCCCTTGAATACATTTGATGATAATTGGACATTCAAGCTACTTGACTATAAAAGAGTCCTCAAGTCAGGCTCTCACATCATTAGTTTTCATATGACCAGAAAATTAATAAAAAATTTGTTCTTCAATGAACTTACCTCAGCAGGTGGATCCGCATGTACTACACAATCTAATTTAGCCTCCAGACCTTCGCCAGAGTTCACCCAAGATTTGATTACACTAACCTCAGGAGGATCTGAAAAAAGGTTAATTGAAATCGCTTAATGAATGATTTCATCTACTACTCACAGAGCACATGTAGCTTCATCTCACCGGTCACTGGCTGGCCTATTCCATTTGAAGCAGTGCACTGGTAGATGCCTCCGTCTTGCCTCTGCACTTCGTTCAAGTTTAGAAGATAACCAGTCTCGACTTGGTGGCCTGAAGGTAACAGGCCATCCTGAAAGAATGCGAGACGTGGAAATTATATTGTTACATGTGGGTTTTCATACTTTTCTATCACGATAAGGATCAATCAGTTCCAGAATACATCACCTAAGGTGCTATATTTTTGATATATTTTCTCATATCTATATTTCCCTTTCGCTGAACATTATTACGAGTGCTCCTAGAAGGCAGAGCCTTGTGGGGACAAGGGCCGGCTAATTATTTTGGGTGCCGAAAACAGTTCCATGTCCCTTATATAACAACGATTGACTACCATCGATTTGCAATTTTTCATGTAGAGTAATAATTTTTTCCTCATAATTATAATATTCTTCGGTGGAGAACATAAGTTAGACAATCACCATATTTGAAAGTTGAAAATATTTGATGTGCCAAGTTTCGAGAGGTTGGTATACAAATTGAGCTATAATGAGTGACTTCTTTGTGATTCAGTGCCCGTCGCGCCATAATGGCAAGGAAGAAACTGTTCTGGATAGCCTTTTCGTTCCTTTTTGGGAATAAATCAAACGTCTATGAATGATACATACGTACTTGTTGACACAGAGGGGTTTGATTTCACGTCTCATAGAAGTTTTGAATTTCCTAATTCTCTTTTGATTCGGGGAGGAAAAAGACTAAAAAAAGTTCCTCGAACATGTTTTTTTTTCCCAACATAGACTGACTTAATACGAGTTGTTCTCCAGGTGTTGAAAAGGAAAAATAAAATTTCTCGAGATCCTCAAAATATTTTTTATAGTACATTGGCAAAATGTCTCTATGCATATCAATGTAGGTGGTGTGAAGGTTTGTGCGCCATTTCCCTTGACTAGTGAGGAATATACGTGTCAAAGTTGCACTTCTAGTTCCTGCGAACATCAAAAGGAACGAGACCCATTTAGATGATCATTGAATATGGACCGAATCTAATTCTAATTTTTTATGTTCAATTGAATGTTGCCTGTCTGAAGAAGATAGCCCTCGAACAGTAATTTATTGAATCAAAATTTTTAGTAATATACTAGAGGTTTATCTGGTACGTTGTGTTGGATTTTTGAATGATTTAGAATATTTTCCAAAAAAATATCTGAGAAACAACATATACGAAGACCGGCTTATAGAATAACGTACAGTAAAATCGCACACACAACGGTAATATTTCAGCTCGATCAACACTACCTCATTCTTCAATAACACTATTGAAGGCTTACTCTTGATGTTACATATCACGTACTGCCCATGTTCAATTGTATACGTGATACCATTTTACATTTTGAAAATTTTGTATTTTTATTACTTATAAACGATATTCCATAGAGAAAACTGAATACCCTCCAAAACGGAAAATTATCCCTTTAGAAAAAGTTGGGGAGATGGCTGTCACAGGGGAGGAAAGGAGGGGGAAAAGATGAGGATCATTTCTCAATCAATATGTTTCAGGATTTTTTTCTGAAATGGCGTAGAATATGAATGTATCTGTTACATATGATGTATGAATATATTGTTGTAATTCACTGAAACTTTGATCCCGCCTTTATGTTAAACACATCAAAAATACTCCAAGTTACATGGTATATTAAACGCTTTTGTTCAAGTGGTGTTAAACTGTTCTCACCGGAGGGCTCCATTACTTAGTTCAGTATTTAATTTTGTGAATAGCCCGGTCGACTGTGGTGATTTTTGTTGGACTTTCAGTTTCACTGTGAAAATACATCCAAACAAAGTTGTGGGATTTGCTACAAAATTCCGTAGTTACAAATTGCAAAAGTTCACTCGTAAGGGTGCGGAGCTTGAAAAACTACAAAAAAAGTGAATCAGATTGAGACTCAAAACCGGTCTCATTCATGATTGATTATATTTCGAAATATTTGATGTTTCACAAATAAAATAACTCGATTTCGCTCTTTTCGTTGTTTTTCAAGTTCTGCAGCTTCAGGAATCAACTTTTGCAATTGGCAATTCCATATTTTTTTGAAAAATTCCTCGCCTCACAAATTTGTTTCCATGTATTGTCACTTATTATTATTTCCGTTTCTTTTCCGGGTAATTCTGTAGAAATATTCGTGAGCAAGAAAAAATCCAGGTATAGTTCAAGTACGCGTGGTATTCTGTAAGAGAATTTCACACCAAAAATAACATTAGTAGTTATCTCGATTCCAACTGCAGAAAATAGGACCCCGAAATTATAGTCATTTCAGGTTCAGCCGATTAAAAAAATAACGAATTCTCATGAGTACCATGGTAATATATCAACGCCTTAAAAGACCAGCAAGGCAATAAAACAACAAGGCTTCACAAGTGACGTATCATCTCAAACAAAATATTGTTCGCTGCTTACGTCAAAAAATGTCCACTATAATTCTTTATACTCTTGCGGGAAAAAGATTCCGACATATACCTGAGTTGGTAACGCAAGCAAATAGGCATTTCGTTCTCCAATATCTGTTAGTGGGAAATAATAATGTTCCACGACTAAAATGGAAGAAACAAAAAAGGAGGACAAATTACGTATTACTCCCCGGTACATATTCAATTTTGCAACCATCAGGGATAGCATATTTCATTTCGAGTCGAGCACGGAAAAAGCATTATTGAAACTGTAAACGAATGATTTTTTTCATTATATTCGGCTGAAAACTACAAATTGCTAAGAAACATTAATTTTTTCAAATATCCAAATATTGTTACAAAACAAGCGTTATTTAGCCCGTTGCGAAGGAAATATACACACAATTTGCGATTTCTAGAAAACTGTCACTGACATAAGATTCTATTTCTAAATGTAAGTAGGTAGGGAATAACACCAGCGCACCGTGAAATTTTCCGTGTGGGGGCATGAAAAAAGCCCATTTGCAGTGCGCTAAATGAGCATGTAAATATAGTTTTTTCAGATAGATATAATGACAAGTTTACGATGCTGGGTTAGTACAGCATTAATCATAATATTTTCGAGCTATTCCAAAAAAAAAAACTCCACAGATGAGGAGGGTATGACTCAACAATTTTTGAGCTAATTCGACAAAAATATTGATACTATCAACTTTTCAACCCAAACATATTTAAATGTAAATGTTACCTTTTTCGACCACTGAACAGTAGGTGTAGGATTCCCGTTGGTTTTACATTCGAACGAAACAGGGCTGCCTTTTCTTGTCACCACTTGTCCGTTTGGAGGCAATATCTGCAGACTTGGGGGCACTGAAACGAAAAAAGGTTCGATTGAATAAGTGTACGGTTTACTTGACAAGAAGTTCGAGTGATTTTGATGTGGACACCTCTTTCCTCATGCTATACGACTTTCCGCAAAATCTCGGACAGTCATAAATTATTCATTACATATAAAAAATAGATTAGAAAGTACTATCATTCAAATTTAACAAAAGGTAACTGATGTCACATCACAAATTCAACCATTTCATATTATTAGTTCTCATTTTCAGTTTTATGGTATCAAAACATGATGATTTCAAAGCGTACTATTTAAAAACAACTTGAAGTATTCGAGGACAACTGGTCTCTAAAACACTTGCTCTTAATATAGCACTCTGGCTACTCTGTCGTACTCCAGTCGGTCGTGTTTTCAAGACCTCATATTCACTTACTCGTATACTGTAAAAAACTTGAATATTTCATGTATTCATTCATCCAAAAATATTAAACAAGATATATAAATATATATATATATATATATATATATATATATATATATATATATATAATAGCCACCTAAGCGTTAGGTGGCTTCACATACATTTCGCTTACTCTTCATGAGACTATCCCTTTGAATGCTCTGAGTTATCTCTAAGCTTATGCAGATGACCTTGTCATTTTGGCAAGGTCCACGTCGGGAAGGGTAGCTTGTAATATCCTTCAAAGCACGATGGATGTTGTTCACGGTTGGTGCCAGAGGGAGCAGATGTCTGTAAACCCCAGTAAAACTGTGATAATCCCCTTCACCAGGAGGAGAAAATTGGATGATTTAACGCCACTTTCTCTCAATGGTGAGGTCATTCCATTTGGAACGGAGGTGAAATATCTTGGCATTGTCCTTGATAAAAAAACCCCCTGGAACGCCCACTTGGAAAAAGTTTTACACAAAGCCAAACTGTCCCAATGGCCTTGTCGCAGGATTTGTGGTAAATCTTGGGGTTTAGGTCCCAAACAAATTCATTGGATTTATGTGACTATTGTCAGACCAATGATTACCTATGGGGCAATTGCCTGGTGGCCGAAGGCTTCTCAGAAAACGGCTCAGGCAAAGCTCTCTGGCTTACAGAGACAGGCCTGTTTGGCTATCTGTGGTGCCATCAGTACCACACCGTCAGCGGCCATGGAGATCCTTCTAGATCTACCTCCTCTCCACATTTTTCTGGAGAGAGAGGCTAGATGGACTGCATATAGACTTGTGCACATCGCTAATTGCAGAAAACAATCTAATGCAGAGTGTACTAGACTGCTGGCTGACACTAGAAGTCACAGCATTCTGGGAATGACCTCTGACATCATGACTCCAACTGTAAACTATGAACTGCCTTATACAGTTCTTTTCCCGAGTAGAGAGGACTGGATCCTCCGGGAGAAGGAAATACTGAGAGCAGATAGTTGTTGGTTCACAGATGGATCAAAAACACCTTCTGGTTCTGGAGCAGGTGTTTTCAGTCGCAAACCCAGGACAGAGATATCAACCTGCCTAGGGACCTATGCGACCGTATTTCAAGCGGAAATTTATGCTATTGAACTGTGTGTGGAGAGATTGGCAGAATTCATCCTCACACACAAGTCAATAAAAATATTCTCGGCGCTGAAAGCCATTGGCTTTCACCGATTAACGTCCAAACTGGTAACAAATTGCCAAAAACGACTCTCCGCAATAGGAAGATTTAACAAATTGTCTCTGGACTGGATTCTGGGCCATAATGGCCTGGAAGGCAATGAGGCTGCTGACTCCCTTGCAAAGGAGGGTGCTGCAAGCAGCTTCATCGGACCAGAACCTGTCATTGGCATCGCTTCAGGCTTTGCCAAACAAACATTGAATACCTGGATGGCAAGAAGATTTATGGATTTCTGGCAAAATCTTCCAGGATTGGCTCATTCCAAGGCGTTTATTCACCCTTCGGAGTCGGAAACCAAACAGTTGTTGGACTACAGTAGGGACGAACTACGATGTCTAACTGGCCTTCTCACAGCTTGTGTCGTCTCTGTCTGGAAGATGATGAAACAGCAGAGCACATAATTTGTGCCTGCATCGCTGCGGACCGAATCAGGTTTTCAGAGTTTGGCAAGGCTTCACTTTTATCATCTGACCTGAAAGATCACTCACCATACAAACTAATCGGCTTCGTTAAGAAGCTGGGTTTATTTGGTCGAGTTTGAATAGGTGTGAGCCACAATAAACCCTTGTGGGTTGCAGTGGAGGGTCGAACAGACCCACTCACTTCTGACCTAACCTAACGGATAAAATGAATTTGAATATTGATTTCAATGATATTTTTCACAAATTCCATAAGCAAGAACTCGTTTCCATTATCGTTATTTGAACAGCCTTGGTTATAAACATTAAACAGGTCTGTTGACCGAAATATCAAACAAACATCCAAATGAGATTGAAAAGCATACCATCCATCATGCCGAGCGTAATTGCAGCCAGTTTCGTAGACAGAAGCAATTAAAAATCGCTTGAAACCATCCCGAGCGGACACGTAAACAGTGTCCGGCAATTTCCATAAAACCGATTTGGAAATCTGATATTCGTTCATGATTTGTAGAGAGTGCCACCAACAAAGTGGAGTTTGATGCTAGATTGGTTTCAGTAGATGTAAATGATCAGTCGAAAAAAATGTACAGGCTCATTCGGTTGATCCTGTTAGAGTGATACCGTACATGCCCCATTCCCGAATTGAACTCAAAAAGTTATGGTATTTCAAATATTCTCTCTCAACTCGCTCTGTGATCTGCCTCGGATATACATAATATAAAAATTAACCAATGGCAATACGGTTGTTATACTTTTTATTCGAAATCATAAAGTAGTAGTTTGTACAATAAGAGTGGATCTGGTGGCCGTATCGCACGAGGAAAAAGTTTGAGCATGATGCCGAGTTAATTTTTCCTTCTACCATGTGAATATTTCAAAATTCTCCTTCAAGTATCATATTGATAAACAATTTTAGTTATCGAGTATTTTTTGAATATTCATGAAAAACTGGAAGGAAAGAAACTTTTGTAAATTTAATAATGAACGATAAAAATTCAATCAGTGACGTCAAATTGAAGAAAGTACAAAAAATCGGCATTGGTGAGACTCGAACCAACGACTATAAAGTGGATTTTCTCAAAGGAAGTACGCCTCAACCAACTAGGCTATATGGACTGAACAATTTCAGTTAATGATTGGCGTGAAGAGTAGATGAAAGTACTTCAATTACACAAAAAGCAACATGAATTGTGACAATTCAAACTTGACTCAATAAACTAGAGAATATTTCAGATATAAGTATATTTATTTATGATCAAATGAAACAACTTGGATTTTGTGTTTGTGGGTAAATACATCAGAATTGTGACGTTTCTACAAGGTTGTCTCCGGTAACCAAGTATTTTGTTCTTTGTGATTGGTGGGATTCTTGCTCCCAAAATCGGCTGAGAAAGTACAACTGATAACTTGATTTTACAATCCAACTGTTTATCATAGTCAAATTCCCCACTTGGGTATTTCACTTTCAATTCAAATTATATGCACTATCTGAGTTCAAATCAAGCTGCTCTTATGTACAGCACATCAAAATGTTTCTGTCTGTGTCGTCATGGCAAGAATAACATACAATTTTGATGATTTCACATTTGAGTTTGTCGGTATGAATGAAATGTTATTGTTACTAAGTTCTTTCTTGAAGTCACCTCCAAGGGATTCGAAATGTTCTGCGAGGGACGTAAAAATCAACAACGGCGGGAACCATTAAAATGTATTTGTTCAATTACAACGAAACTAAAACAGAAAAATGCACGATGCGAAAACTAACACGAGGAACTTTTTTCGTGCGCTGAAGTCGTAGACACTAGGAATGGAATTAGATAAATCACAAGTCAACAGCAGTTATACTAAAAAATGAGTAAGTTTGTGAATAGATGAAACTCTCAATTTGTTTCCATTGTTTTTTGGATTGAAGAATGAACGAAAAAATCTGAGAGTGAACCTTCAACATCGACATCCCCCTTTTTCAATAGTATTGAATAATGTGGATGTTATATGTTCAATTCTAGTATACGATTACGTGGTATACAAATGGAATATGGAAAATATATCTTCGATGCAGAATTTGTTTCAGATTTACTTTCACTCCCTTCCTGTGAGTAAATCCGAAATTTGTGAATGAAAGACACATACCCAGAGAGTATTTGTCAATACTGTTCATAATGTCATTTCTTCATTCATAAGTTTTGCTTTTTATATTGATTTGGACGAGAATAAGTCATAGAAGGAACTGAAAAAATCGAAAGAATTTAAAAGTTGGAGTATTCAAAAGAATCTAACATCTTGAAAAATATACGAGGTATTTTGGCAGAGATGGAATGATAATATTTTCTATCTTGACGGATGAGCCGAGTGTATAGAGTGGCGAGCAAATAGGCGAAAAATAAATGCTATGGATGAAACGATTTGGAGAAGGCGCTTTATACGAAATTCTGGTGAATGCGAAACATAAGCAACAAAGATTGTTATCAGTTGCATCAATTATTTGGCCACGACGCATACAAAATGTTTGCAGAAAGTCATGAAAACGGATACCAACACATGCTAGGAAGCTTAGCAGATTATATTTGAGAATATAAAGGTTTCATCAGATCTGATTCATGGAAATCATATATATATATATATATATATATATATATATATATATATATATATATATATATATATATATATATATATATATATATTGACAAAGATGAGCTTTATCGTTAGTTTCATCAATAATAGCGAAACTTATACTTTTGATCGAGACTTCGAACATGTTTTTAGTTGGTTGAATGAAGACGAGTTCAAAATAATTTTTAGAGATTTTTAGAGAGTGATTTATAGAAGTATAAAAAAGTAACAGGAGAAAATTTTCACTCCATTTTTCACTTTTTTCCATCTAATATTTTGAGATGGTAAATCACTTGTTGTCAATGGATATTTTTTTTTGAACCAATGAAACAATGAGAGTGTATAATCATTGAACATCAAATATTTGGAAGTAAACGTAATCACCAGTTCTTGGAAGGGAAAATAAAATCTTTGAATCTGCTCCGATATTCGGAGATCAAATTGAACAATATATATAAAAGAATTGATATTTTTTTCCTGGGCGTCGTTTCGAAAGCTGGTCTGCCTCATTTTTCAAGATTTTTTGAAAATTTGTTTCGAGATTAGATTATTAGTTGTTAAAAAAAATGAATTCAGGTTAGTTCTACCTCCTCAAAAACATTCGAACAATGTTAACGTGATAACTGTTTTCTGGATAAGATGGGAAGAGTTACATTGCCAGGTATTGAATTCCGTATTTATCCAGTTCATTCACTGGTACATATTAAGAAGCATAAACAAAAATGAAACTCATTACAACACAATTTTTTCCTCAGAATGAGAACACAACTCTCGGAGTTCTCCATTTGCAAATATGTATGCATTCATTTATCTCATTGATAAGATATGAGATGTGAAAACTGTCTCAAAAAATAAATGGTTAGTGCGTTTCAATACATCGGATGATAATTGAATTGATAGGGTGTGGCGAAAGTTCACGGCCATTACTTACATGTTCATACATTATTTTTGATTGACCTCGATTCCATTTGAAATACCTTGAGTAATAGTTTAATTTTTTGCTTCACACATTTACTGTGAACCACATTTTTCAAAATCAACATCACTTGGATGGGATTTTTATACTCCTTCTGGAGAATGATAATAGAAAACTTGTTTTTCAAAATCATTGGTAGTCATGGGGTGAATGTCACGTGATTCGAAGTAGATTAGCTCCAGATCGATTTTTTGCAGAAATGTTTGATGTATCCAGTAGTCCCATGATTTATCCATATGCCCACTGAGGATCTCAAGAGATAGTTTTTTCAGAGACAAACAAGCTTATCTGGGTTTTGGAATGGAAAGGTATCTGGGAAATATTTTTTTTTGCAAACTACCTTTTACTCGTGTAGAAATCCCCAATTTTTGAATCAAGTTTCATGTGCTTGACACATAAATCGTGCAAAAAAATTTATTTATTATTATTATGTGATTTAGCGCCCATCACGCCATATAGACAGGGGAGTAGCTGTTGGAGATAATCTTATTTCCTTATCAACAGATAGTGTCGCGGAACGGCTAACATATTCATTATTATTTATCTAATGTTTTCCCGCCCTGTACTCTCAAAACGACTCGAATACGATTGTGCCCTCTATTGTGTGAGAGGTACTGATGAGAAACTACGAACTTCGAAAGTGGCCTAGCAATGATATGTCTTTGTTCTCTGATTTGCCTCCCTACCATTCGTCAAACGAATAACACACGTTTCCTGAAGATTTCGATTCTTCACCGAGAATTTTGGGACTGCATTGGAATCCTTCTGCTGATTATTTTTCTTTGACTGTCACTTCAATTCCGAATCGTCCTTATACTAAACTAAGAAGCCACTAAACCCACAATTTTATGAGAATCAGCATGTATTACGATCTCCTGGGTGTTATTTCTCCTGTTACATTTTTTGAAAACATTTCATTTACCCGTTATGGTTGTCCGGTTATGGTTGGGATAATGAAATGATTCGCATCTGAAATCAGTATCAGACTGATCTTCCCGTTTTATCCAGTCTCAAAATTCCGCGTATGTTTACAAACTTCCAAGCAATCGCTTATAAAATACACGGGTTCTGCAACGCATCTTAGAAAGGATATGCTTGTGTTATTCATCTCCCCTCTTTCGACGACAATGAACTCAATTATGTTAGCGTCATATGTGGAATGTCCAAAGTTGCACCAACTAAGAAAATTACTATTCCTTGTTTGTAGCTATGCGAAGCCGTTTCATTGATGAAGCTTATCTCATCAAGTACATATCATATTACTACTCAAATAAATCTCGAACGTGTTTACTGTTGGTCCAACTCCCAACTAGTACTATACTGCATCAAGGGTCATCCACAACGTTGAATGACATTTGTACGAAATCGTGTGACATTCATCACAGAGAAAATTGGTCCTGGACATTGGTATTATTACGTTGATACCACTGATAATCCAGTAGATGCTGCTTCTCGAAGTTTGCAACTTCGTAAGATGATATCACATTCTCTCTGGTTCGTCGGTCCATCACTCCTTGAAAAAAATGATAAATGGCCAGTTTGCTTTCTTTTTTCTTTGCATCCCCAGTGGAGGAGGAAAAATCAATTCCAGTATTTTCATCCTCTAGTATTGATTATGTCATCGACATCAAAATAAAAATTCATAATGATTTCAGATTGTAACAAAATATTCTGGTTTACTTGCTACGTTTCATCAAAAATTCCAAAAAACCTTCTCAGAAATTCTTAGCCACAATTTTGCATTGCGAGCGCCACAACGCTCATTAGACTTGTTCAACATGTCCAGAGTATCAATTTTTCTGTTGAAATCGAAAGTAGAAGTTTTTCCAAAACTTGGAGAAAGTTTTTTTTTTGAACTTTGAAGGAATTAAACGTGATGGAGGTCGTCTGGAACATGCCTTCCTCTCCCATTCTGCCAAATATCCTATGTTGCTTCCACGTTCAAGTCATTTGACGATAGTTTCGATTAGAGATTTCCATGGGAAGTTTTTTCATGCAGGTTTTCGCACTACTCAATTCCTCCTGTCGCAATATTCATGGGTTTTTACGAGCTATGAATTCAGTTCTTTCTCAAAGTCAAACCATTTTTGCACTCAGGTGTTGATTATGGGGGGCCCTTTTCGATAACCCTCAATCGCCATCGTGGTGTGAAAACAATATAAAAGCCTATTTATGTATCTCTGTATTTTTCGCAACCAAGGCGGTTCATCTTGAGGTTGCTAGCGATATTTCCACTGACAGTTCTGCAAAGGTCGTGGACGTGTATCCCATATTTATAGCAACTGTGGCACACATTTTGGGTGTCCAACATTGATTACTTCGCTTGTTCGAATCTTCAGCGTCTCGAATTGCATCCTGCTTTTTGCGGGACAGTAAATGTTCCCGAACGGCTAACATTTTCATTTTTCTTCACTTAATTCCTTTCCTCAGAACCACTTCGAGACGACTGCGCCCTCCACGGTATGTGGGAGTGATGAGAAACGACGACCATTGTAAGTTTTTACCTTGTTCATTGTCCGCCATTGAATGCCCAGTTCGATGTGTGAATTCATTCGCTATTTTGAAGATAATATATACCTGTTAACCTGGGGCCCGATTCTCGAGTGCTGAACGTATACGCTCGTGATGCACTATCACAGTTCAACACGCATTTTTCATATAAGCTCTTGGTTATTCTGACCCATACCTTGGTTGAACGTACGGTCTCAGGATCGGCCCCTGTTACGTTGTGACAGGTTGACGTAACTAACGGCGTTGAACATAGGAATATCAGAAAATACTACTACTATTACAGCTGAATAATATAACATGGGTGAATAATTGAGAAACGTTGAGCTGAAAAATTATAAATCAATAGTGGTCATTCAATTTCCGAATTTATTTTCAGGTTGATAATTCTGAAAATGAGAAAATACATTTTTATATGACAATATCGTGCTTCTCGATACAACGCTTTGCTGTTGTGATTCCGAAAACTACTACCAACCTCAGGACCCTGATGAGACAGCTGCAATCCACTCAAGGTAAGTCGTCTTTAAGGTATTTTCTTTACCAATTTTTCCAATTGCATTACGAGATATAGTCCCTTCTATTACCGTTCCATTACAGAGAGAAATTATTTTTTGATGACGCTTCTATCATAGAAGTTTTATATTTCCTCTGAACTTATTATTATTGTCATTTATTGAAATTTTCCAGTCGCACCCTCTCTCCGAAGCTCCGATATGTTCGGGTACACTGGAGACATTACCCAATTTTGTTCGAGTATCACTGCCCTTAGCGACCTCAACAAGCCAAGAATGTGGTCCTTCTGCGTGTGGCAAGCTGAGAATTCTGCCGATTTTTGGAACACCGGTATGATATTTATATTTGAAAGAAACCGAAGGACTATTCCACCGAGGGTTCCCATGGTTCGAACGACCTTTCTGACAGTGAAGCACCCTACGAGCTTCGACCTCCATATAGCTTCGAGCGGCTTCGCCACTTTCAAAACAGTACAGGGCCCTGATTTTCAAATGTCGACAATCAATGTCACATGCGACGAAATCAGTACAATGCTTTTATAACTCTCACATGAAAAAGAGTTGGGGATATTTTGTCACATGCGACAGTGGGCGATAGACATTTGAGAATCAGGTTCCTGAACCCTATTTTTCAGCTGGTTTGTTCGCTCAAAGTGTCTGTTGACGATGAACGATGGGGGTCAGCTATAGGGGCTTCTTTCTCTGGTATTCGAAACCGAAGTATAGAGTCTAGCGGGAGGTTAACCTTTTCGATATTGGAAGGAAAGCAGCTCTTTCCTCCCTGATGCGCTTGTGCTGCTGGTCTCATTACGCATCATTTTCTCGGGTGAGTGGTGGCGTAACTCACCAAAGGACTGTGAAACTGGTCGGGCTCCGTGCTATCATTGTTAAAACGTTCTCATAAAAAATATCCATCAAAGCCATTCCTTCGAAGCTTTGAAATATAGGTTGAATTTGTGTATTGTGTATCAATATATCGAGCAAGTATCACTAGGCAGAAGAACTCGCCCATTTATAAATAGACTTCCATAGATGTGAGTACTATGTTTGAGCTCTACGCCATTTTCGTATATGAAACGAAAGCAAGGCGAACGGAATATCCAAAAAAAGTTTTTTATAAAAGTTAGTGGAAACCACGAAACGCTTCGCTCCGGTGTTCCGTCACTGCAGCATTCCCCGAACACAAGTGGAACGTCAGCCAAAACTTCTGGTCTAATGAATGCAAATTGCCTATTTTGCATTTTAAACTTGCAATCAAGCAAAAGGCCGTATAAATATTCATATGATGGTTAGGACGAAAGCGGAGGCAAAATTTCCACGCAGCATCCCTCGATTTCAGTGGGATTTGTGATTTCCATTAGGAATATTCATGTTGCGATAGACATGAAAAACAAAATTCCGGTAAATAGGGATTTTCCAGATCGTGCGCTTCTGTGTATTTTGGGGATATTACAACGGAAAAATATTATTGTTCTAGCTTTTATAGATAATGTTCAAGGATTTGAAAAAAAAAACACTTTCTACAGGTGGATTAGACGCTCCATTTTGTCATTTCAAATGAGTCGGCTGAGTCAGATTACTGATTTATGTCGATCATGATTAGTTTTTGACCAACAGTATATGCTGGAAATATTGCACACAGGTTATTTCTCCACCAGTCTCTCCAACAGAGTTGTACAAATTCACTACTTTCGTGAATTGATTCACAAGTCACTATTCACGCAAAAAAACGAATTGGATTCATGAATTGGGAATTCATCAGAAAAAAATGAATTGAAGCCACAAGCTAGCTTGTGAATTGTTACTCTTATCAATTCACAATTCATTTTGCTCACAACTTTTCACCTTTTGATGAAAAAGTGAAACAATTCAGAATGTAGTTAATTTGAATCCTATTTTTTTCTGCAAGAAAAAACCTCAAAAATTTTGTTGCCTTCAAATATTCCTCAGATAATTCGATTTCATTTCTTATTACTCCCCAATCAATGAAAGAGTAATGGTAATATCTATAGAATATCAGTTTTTTGGGGATTGAAAGAAAGTTCACTCCTACTAGAAGTCAAGATAGGTATTTATTTGACTTGGATGGTGAATACTAGGTACCCAACAACTTGAAAAAATTCGTCTGCTTCCAGATGAGCAAAAATATTGAATATATCCTTTTTTTTTACTAGTAAGATGTATGCAACCACTGAATTAGTACCTACTACGAATATAACTTATCGAATGAATGGATAAGTGATAGATATGAGATAATGAAGATTACACTCTAAATAAAAAAATACTGTTTTTTATTGAAACAGGAAATAAAATATTCATTCAGTAGTCAACATAAAATACAAAAAATAAATATAATTGAAATGGAATCACAAAATTCTGGTAGCTCTAACAAATCCCAACATAGTTCAAATGTCTACATAAAACCCTTCATTGATTTCGATGTCACCAATTTCTTGAAAATTTCGTCATATATATTACTCCTTTTGGGTGTATTTATCATCGTTGCATACAAAAAAAAGCCGTTCTTCTGGCGCAGATGATGGTATGCACGTGTTGGGGAGTGACTTTTGAATCTGAATTGTGGTCTCAATTCATTTCCGTGAACTGAAATCACGAAAATCAATTCAGAAATCACAATTCACCGAAATAAAAATAGCAATTCACAATTCCCTTTTTTCAAAATGAATTGAAGCCAATGAGTTGAATTCACTAGAAATGAATTCAATTCATTTCAAATGAATTGAATTCACAATTCTGTCCAACTCTGCTCTCCAATAAGTGAAACAGGCTTTTTTGAACGTATGCAACACATAATTCTTTCCAATAAATCTGGAGACCGTGAAAGTCTCAATACTAATATCCACAGTGTGTTTATAGTGTCAAGATGAGACTTGGGCCTCGCCACCAAGACACCCACTTTGGGGCCATTCTCAAGACTTCTTCGCGACTTAGTGCCGAGGTCTAAGTTTCTTCAATGTGTTTATGTGTATATATATATATATATATATATATATATATATATATATATATATATATATATATATATATATATATATATATATAGTGCTTTTCTTTAATTTCCCCCCTTCATTTTTTGAACGGGTTTACCCAAAAAATTGAAACTCGGGATAATAAAATTGAAGCATAAATACTATATTTCTGAAAAAAAAAATCGAATGGAAAGGGGAGGTCTTGTGATACATCATTTCGAAGCTCCTGGCGAGTACCATACAATCCTGGAATATGAAGTCAATATCTTCATCTACTACAAAATGGCGATACCATGAATATCGATATTTCTAGGAATATAGGTTTTCTCTGCCATATGGCAATCCCACCAACCTCATAAGGTTTGACAGGTTATTTTTTGCTCATAAAAAAAGACAGAAATGACAGTACGACGACGAACATCATTGTTAGTTAAAATATTCTCATTTAGTTTTCGATATCACAAGTAGATATGTACCCAAAATGGTCAATTGAACAAAAATTGACAGGGAACGTGTATTCGAAATGCTGGAAACTACTGTTGATATGAGCTTTTCTTGATTCATATAGTAGAAAATCGATATGGTGCAGCTAGTAGTCCTAAATTCAGGTAATCATGCGGCAGTGACAGTTCTGTACCAATTTTTTAGAGTCTGCTCTTGAATAAGAGGATTCTTAGTATTTCATCTGAAAACAGTTTGTGTTTATTAAGTTCAAGAAAGATTGTGATAGACGAATTTTCACAGTGTACCTTGCATAATATGTTACATATAATGTGAAAGTGACTCATACTTTGTACCATTGTGTTGTGATGAAATGTTTTTGAGAATGCTAAGATTCACAAACCCAATATACGGATTGAGAGATTTTGAGTAATTTCAATACTAGATGCATAATATAATGGAGAAACACTGATAATTTAAGGGGTCCAATGTGATGTCGAAAATAAACCCATATTTTTGCGTTTACATTGCGAACGCTGGCCTACGAGTAAGATCAAAATGATACTTCAAACAATGAAAATTTCGCATATCTTAAGCTGCTATTTGGCCTTGATTTTACCTTAATTTTTATCTTCAATCTAAAACAGAAAATTGGAAACTTCTCCATTGACAGTCTTTTTTTGGTTAGTTAACGTTTCAAAATGGTTGATTCTTTACGTAGTCCTAATCATTTTCCGTGATGGGTAGAAGCATACAATAGTAATAGTGTATATGAGATTCAATTTAGTCAAATCAAATTGTTTGTCTATATCTTATAGATTGTGAAGGAAACATAAAATTTACGTGTGGGAATAGAGAAAATCATACATACGTCCTTGTTCTAGAAACAAACGTATCGCTCGAGGGGTTCTGTAAGTCCAAATTGGCGTAGTAATCCCCATATATAAAACGGAACGAACGGCCTGCAGGCCCAGATCCTGTTCAAACAGTATTCAGACTTCAGAGAGAGCGTTTGGGGTATGGGGCGGCGAAGTTTTTTCCGCTGAATGATATCGCCGCAATTATAGTTAGCCCGCGGTCCTATCCTTTCTCTGATCAGCCAACTTTGATAAATGAAACGTACGAGAGCGATGGGATCCTGTTTATGAATCCCCTTTTGTAATTCGCGCAACTTCGATAACCAAAGGAGGTTACAGTTGAGTGGAAGAGTGATGTGAAACTACATGTTTCGGATGATGTTTACTTCATGATCGCTGAGATAAATCAAGTAATATTGGAGATGAGAGCAAAGTAGGAGGCTGAGCTGTTAGGAGGACAAGATATCCTGAATCGACTCTCTACTGCACGAGTTTTTGCAGTAGGCTATTTCATAGCACGAAATTTTCAGATATGGTCAATAGTTCATGATTTATAATCAGTATCAATAAATTTAATAATTACCAATTATTCTTCATGTGCCGGTTGTCTTGTCATGCGACCAATGCCACTTGATTCAACTAGACAAGGCTAAAGCGCATGACATGCTTCGGAGTAGAAGTGTCATGCAAGTGAATTCTTTATATCCGATGGATCAAGTAGCTTAGGAGTACTGTAGATTTCCTAGGTGATCCTACGGTAAAAATAGTGAATGTATCACCGAAATCAAGAACGTTAACCGTTCCTTATCCGCATAAGTTTCTGGAATTTTCAATATTTTCAATCGTTTCGGAAATATTCACGGTCCAATGTTATCTTTGAGAAACCAGTTTGTTTATTCAGTTGTCTGGCTTAGTGATCCAATAACTATTTTCGAGAACGGTTGGTTGAGTAATATGATCATTTTTTTTCTGAAAAATAATTGTTGTCTTGGTGACGTTTCAAATTCTTCCTCAGGGCTCTGTAAACAATGGATTCTCTTGAATGAACCTTACACAAAATGTATTTGATTATTGTCGTTTCACATTTACAAAAAATGATGAATTCCTAATCGAATGTCCCACCAATATGTTGTTTATACTTGAATTTCAAACAAATATTTTTGATAAATGACATATTCCTCTTGGAGAATGACACCCTATTACTGAAGAAAACAATCATGCAACATTTCCAATACGTGTAGTAGTAGTAGTAGTAGTGTGTGTCTCTTTTGATAATTCATTTTTAAGAATGTCCACTCATCCTAAATCATGAAAAAAAAAATATATCAAATTACACGAAAGTATGTAGGACAGATACAGAAAAAACTTCACATACACACTTCATTAAACTCATCACAAACTTTGTGCTTTCTTTCGTTTGTTCGTTTTGCTTTTTTTTCCGGGGGTTGTTTCGACTGGTGTGAGGTGTTGTCTTTTTTTCGAAGCTTTTTTTTTTGTTTTTTTTCTTTTTTTTTTCTTTGGTGGATGGCGGTGGCTCTTTGTGTTTCTTTTTCTTTTTTTTTTTCCCCCTTCTTTTGTCTTCTTTGGGTTTGTTGTCTTTTCTTTTTTTTTTTTTTTGTCTTTTGTTTTCTTTTTGCGTTTGCTTTTCTTGGTTTTTGTGGTGGTGTTTTGCTTTGACCCCTACCTTTTTCCTTCTTTCGGTGGTTGTTTTTGTTGGGGGGTGTTCGGCGTGTGCTCTCTGTTCTTCGTCTTGTTGACCCTCGCCTTTTTGATATTTGTCCTTTGATTTCCATGATCGCCATTAAATATATTATTTATAAAATAGTTGTACGGATTGAATAATATAGTTCGTACGAAATGAAAAGCTGTTGCTCATTATTGAAGACTAAAACAGCGCTATGACTACAACTAATCTAATGACAACGCTCGATATCACATAATCTGTTATCGATAAAAATACATGGAAAAAGCTGATATAACATAAATGTATCAATTCATATAGTATTATTTCAATTGTAACCCCCATTGATCCTGAATTGAACTTTCCACTACAATATTCTACAATGCGTTATGACAATGATTCATCAATGCATTTGATTACACCATTATTTCACGATAATCTGGCCACATCTTTCTTCAAAATTCAGAAACTTCTCTGATGACATGCATCGGTTTTAATTTTGCACTACAGACTATAGGTCATTTATACAATCTGGGAAATACTGTTCTCGGCCGTAATTACTCAGTCCAAGTCCAGTTTATGTCGAATCTGCCTCAGAAAAAATATTACATGGCGAGTAATTTGAAAAATGGTGGCGGTGATAATATTTGAGTTAAAAACAGATTTGTTCAAAGTGCTACTCAGATTTAATTCAATTAATAAAATGATCCTTTCATGTATATGACAGCACACTCAGTTGGACTCTGTACTCTTTTCTTCAATAGTATTCAACAGTTATTGGTGAGGCTTATGAAACTGGTTTATTTATTCGGTTTTCCTCGTTCCAGTTTCGCTCCGAGTGCATGAAATGTCTATCTGTTTTCAAACTGAAAGTTGCTTTGTGTTAGTTTCAATACCATTTTGAAAACAGAGCACCACCTTTCATTCACAGTAGGAAATGTTTTCAATGGAGACTGATCTGATAAAAATCCTATGAATGCATATGAGAAACAAATTCGGCATTCGTTCATATTTCCTTCTAAAACTTAGGGATGAGAAGAGAATATGTTTCTTGAATTGGTGTGATAATCTATGAAAAAAGACTTACTTGAAAGAATGATTGGCAAATTTATTTTAACAGGTATCATTCCTAGAGACAGTGTCTCATTGTTCATAGTATACATCGACGCCGATTGGAAGCAGTGACACAGGTCTGTAATTGGCACACTCCAGCATGCTCCCACCCTTCAAAAATAGTTTATTATCTTTGCGATGACATTGACAATTTTTCAACAGCATTTACCATCATTTTATCCGATCCAGGTGCTTTGTCTTTCTTCAATATCTTCATAACAGTGATAATTAATTTCTCCTCGTTTTTTTTTCGGTGAAGATTGAACTCATGCGAAGTACTCGTCGCAAACACTTCATCCCCATTTTCAGTCTATTTAGCTAAGTTTTCCACACCTTTTCCACATCAACCAATAGTTTTTCAAAACCATCAGTTGATTTTTTCGTATATTTTCGGGCATTCGGCCTTTTCCACAATTTTTTTGAATTGCCAACATTTTTATTTATAGCTTTTTTATAAAAAGTGCATTGAGCCTCACGCAGGGAAATAGAATCGTGAGTAGTACCTCCTCATTTTTTTCCTAATACAAACGTTGATTGAGTTCACAATTTGCCTTTGTACTTAATAATGGTCTACTAATATTCTCCCATGACAGGGAAAGAGGTCGTGCTACTAAAGATTCTCCATGATGGAGGAAGGGGGTGCTACTAATGGACCCGGGCTGATTGGTTTCAACGGGGAAAGAATGTATTGGCGCGAGATTCTCGTTCGTCGAGGCGAAGTTTTTCCATATTTTTGGTGGGTGGTTTCCACACATTCTGGACTTTTACGTTGGGATAGCAGAATGCATTGTTGTTGAGAACGTAGTTAGCTTCCATCAATTTCCTTTTGAACTGGTAATCCTGCTTGTGTACGGCCTTAGCTTGAAACTATTTAATGTTGCGTTGGTTTGTTCAAACTTGCTCCTCGATTCCAGATTTCATGGTTTTTCCTTTCGTGTTTTTCTTGCATTCGCATATTCTGACTTTCAATGGTCTTCCGGTTTCTCCTACGTAGAATTTGTTGCACTCGCATAGTATCCGGTAACCGCAGTTGTGTTGATGTCGCTGCTTTTATGCGGTGGTCGAGTTTCCGTGAGCAGGCTGCATATTGCATTTCCTGCTATAAACCAGACATTGAGGTGGTATTTCGTTCCTATGCTCCTGATCCCTTTCTTCTAATGGAAAAAACTGATTGTTCCAATGTCTCCTTGGCATTTTTCTGGTTCTTGCGAGCCAATGTCTAATCCACTTATTTCTTCGAGAACCCTTCTTGTAGAGATCCTTCCTAATGTTGTTGAGTTTCTTGTTGGGACTTTTTTTGCTATTGCAGAGATTGGCTGTCCGATCATTCAGAATCTTGACGATTCCCCACTTCGTAGATTGATGGTGGTGGGATTACCCAGATATTGTCCAGTATACGTTAGTTTCCTGTAGACCGACGTTTCCCATATATTCCAGATATTCTAGAAAGCGGTCCAATTTGACATCCCCGTGTCGTCGACGTATCTCAACCAGGGGCGGGGCTTCTTCTTGGCGTATTCGATGGCAAATGTTTCGAACCGTTCCATAAAGATGTTGGCTATAACCGGTGATAATGCTGAATCAACTTGATGATATTTTTGAAATGTGGATAAATTGAAATAAAAAGTATTGTGAAACATAAACAATGGACAATTCCAAATCAATAGAAAGTAGATTTGAGTTCCTTCCTTGAGTTCAAAAGGGTACAGTCCATGAATTCCGGTGGTAGTTCATCGTACAGCTCAGCAGCATGATATGAGACACTTTGCTTAATACTTCTGTTGTATGTTCTGGGATGACGAGTTGACTTCGCTTTCTTCTTTGTAAATTGTTAATGTTCCGAAAGATTTTCAGTTTTATGGAAATATATCGATCCCCGGCGATTCAATGGGGGCAACTGAACCCCGTTTCTTTTGGTAAATTACCATTCAGAATACCGCTACTAAAAATTCACCTATAACAATGCGTCTTTGAAATCAGTTCGAAATACTTCCCGAAGGAATTCGTTAACATTTGATTACCCAGTTACTCGAATTAATAGTCAGCCGTCTCCGACTCTAGAACTCTGAACAAATTGCCTAAACGGAAACAAATTAGGCAACTCCTTCAACTCCAAAATGAAATCAAGTTAATTGGATCCGAGCAAAATGACGGCACAGTAAAAATAAGCGGAAATGCTAGATAGGGATCGTTCTCTAATGAACTTCCCAATTTGTGCTCTTTGTTTTTATAGTCATTGTTTCACGACCATCTCCATCGGAGCGTAGTGGTAATCGAGATGAGGAGATGATTAGGTTTTTGTTCCATGAACTGTATTTGTCTTTGGGGCAAGGATAAAATGGATTTTTGAGTCACATCGTAGCAACTTTTGATTAGTATTGTATATCCATGAAAGTCTCTTTGTGAAAAGAGTATTTCTATTTCAATCGGATATTGTCAGTCAGTACCGAACAGAGGTTTTTCTACTTCCACTATTTCAAACCTTTACGTATTAGACAGCTGTTAGGTTATGTCTCATTTACAATATATTCTCTATTCTAAATTGATGGCGGCAGCTTTCGGAATGGTTTTTTATTGAATTATGGAATATGTAACATTTGACCCGATGAGTTTGATCTCATGACTACATTCAATTGCCCATAAACCGAATTCAGCGAATTTACGTTTTGAATTCTTCGTGAAATCGAATTAAAAAAAATATTGTTAGGAAATTTTTTTCTTTACAGTTTGTGGATTTCTATGGTATCTTGTTATATCCTGGAAGCAAGCAGTTGTTTCACCTACTTGCTGTCATCCAGTGTCTCGTTAATCATTGAAAATGAGGGATAACGAAAAAATATGTGCTTCACCAGCAGAAATAACTGCACAAGCATGGTGGGAATAGAAAAAGCACAGTACCCAACTCAAGGATAAGGCTAGTTACGTGCACTCGCGCATTGCCACACTCGGTTAACGCCTCGTGCTTACAATTTTCACTTGTGCGTAGTAAGTTACTTCTTGTTACGTAATATACTATTTTTCGCATTTTTCATCAATCTTACGAATAAAATTGGTACAGACTGGTATTGCTTGCTGAATTTGATTTAATTTCAACTCGAGAACGAATATATGAAATCTGACAATCAAAATGAATGGACATTGAAGCAGCGTTCTCCTACAAAGTCGCCGGTCGCTGGTCGTCAGTATAGTCGGAGAGCTGCTGATGCACGTTTCATGAAGTGTTTTATGCACCTTGAAATTTTGTTATAATGCATCTCTTGGGTAGTTGTGAAGGTGAGTGTATGTTGGCTAGACCAATCTTGGGACACCAGGTACTGCGCATAGAGGAAAGGTGCAAAAAAATATGGCCCAAATGAAGTGTTTTATTCAGAAGCCAACAATCTTTAATGTGAAATTGAGCTAATTTTACAATGGATAATGAATGAGGCAGACACTTTCAAGGAGGTTAACATGAAAAAATTTTTTTTCCAAAGTTGTTATTTTTTCTTTACTAAATGAAGTGTTTTATTCAGAAGCCAACAATCATTAATGTAAAATTGAGCTAATTTTACAATGGATAATGAATGAGGCAGGCACTTTCGAGGGGGTTAACATAAAAAAATAATCCACAGTTGTCATGTTTTATTCATAAGCCAACAATCTTCTATGTAAAATTGAGCTGATTTCACAACGGATAATGAATAAGACATTCAAACACCGTCTTCAATTCAATAATTAAAAATAATAACAAAAGGCATACACTATTAGTGGGTCAGGGCAGGAGTTGGACCTACTGAAAAGAGGTGTTTCTATAGAATGCCTCAAATGCCTTTTCTTTATCCTATATCGAGGAGGACTATTATTATTATTAGCAATCGAAGAGCACATGGGAAGAATGAAAACAGTCCATTTTTACCAAATTTATTTGTAGACATAAAATTTTTCCTGTCAATAAGATGCATCTTCTGGTACCTGAATGAACGGGAATATCGATAACAGTCACATAGAAAACGTGAATTTGAAAATTCCTATACTCGGCAAAAACGATGAAAGATTTTGCATTTCGAATTCTGAAAGGTAGTTCTGATGGCTAGCTATAAACGTGATTATGAGAAAACATATCAAGAGGGACTGTTTTTCTCACTAGCTGAAGATAATGAGTGAATAGCTGATAACCCGAATTTCAATTAAAAAACGCTTTCCTGAATATTCTTGGTTCTTGGGCATTCATCGTTTTTTCTGTGCGCTCTTCATTTTATACGACATTGTTTTCAATCCCTTCCGTATCTGTGCTGGACATATGGTCTGAAATAATACGTGCTCTCCAAACGATATGTATTAATTCTATTCAGAAGTAGTAGACTGTGACAGCCTAATACAACTCTGTGCCCTGTGCGTTCTTCGATATCACAGCCGACCAATCGAAACGCGAGTACTGACTTTCTACCTGCTCATCACTCGCTGATAACCCTGGCAGGGTTGCCAGACTGGGCGATTTATCGCCGATTAAGCTACTTTCTTCTTTCTTCTATGCGCAGTCCCTGGTGTCCCAAGGTAGGTCTAGCCAACACATACTCACCTTCACATCTACCCAAGAGATGCATTATAGCAAAATTTCAAGGTGCATAAAACACTTCATGAAACGTGCGTCAGTAGCTCTTAGACTAGTAGTGTGTCTCGCCCTAGGATAGTGTAGCGAACCATTCGCAACGTATGAGTTCATGGGTGTTTGCGGTTTTTGATAAAATATGAATGAATTTACCGCATGAAATGATTTCTTGTTCATCTCATTGCTGATAACCCTGAATTATATATTCCAAGAAATGAATCATATAAATTGACTCGAAAGAAAAGGTTACATGGAAGGCAATCGCAGAAATATTGAATAAAGTTGTCTTTATATAATTTTATTATAATTTCATATAACTGTTACCATCATGAAAATAATATATTAAACTTGAATTTAGTTATTCTACCTTTTCAGAGCTCCTCCATTTGAAAAATAGTTCGAAGAGGGTACATCAAAACCTTCTTTGGAGAAGCATGTACCCCAGGTCCTCTTGATCATATTCTGTGTGGGACCAGGGAAAGTAATAGCTTTTAATTCTTTTTCTTTGCTTTGCCAATTATCATCTTTGAAACAGGATCTGATAGCTCGTCAGCTGTGGCCAATGTAAAAATGTCAAAAAATAGGTTACCCATGGCTGTTCCTTCGTGCTATGCATAATAGGAGCCATATATATTGAAATAATTATGACACATACCAAACTTGGTGAATTTAATGAATTCTCCAACAGTTTCATTTGCCAAGTTTTTCGATTTCAAAGGATCCTTCGAAAATGCTTGGAAATAAGGAACTCACATCGAATGATACCAATAATTCGCCCTCTTCTAATTCAATTTCTTTTATTTTTTCTATGATTCTATGATTGAGAATGTGCATGACACAAGGCTGCTCGATTCATGTGAGAGTCTAGAAATAGCAAAATCTTAAAATAGTATGTGTTGTGACAAAGGACCTATCCCTTTCAGCCCGCTTTTCAGTTAATTGTTGAGAAATTTATCAGAATAATTAGTAGTAGCAGACGAAATCCATATCGGACCAAAAACGTTGCATGTATTTGCTGCACTACCTGAAATTGTAAAGATATAAATAGATACCCGCAGTGTTTACTGTACTGTACAAAAAGTTTCAACTTTCAGCAATGGTTCTTTTTACAGCACCTGTACCATTTAATGATGAAATTGATACATTTCTCAGAAGTCTCGTATTACCACTAGAATATATTTTACCTCTATTGAGAACAGAAACAAAAAGTAAAATTTTTCTGATAATTTCAGGTATAGAACTTCAACTGCTACGATCTGAACCTCCCCCTTCACGAATATCAACCTGGTCGTATGAAAGCAGCACAATGAGCACACCAATGGCCTCCCCTCATCTTTGGCAACAAAGCGATGGGTCTCCAACATTTGACATATCGGGATATTTTGAAAATTTCAGACTTCAATCGAACAAAACATTATTTTTGTGATGTTCATTCACACTAATTGAGTTGAATTGAGAAATACCTACTTGAATAAAGCCGTTCAGTTATGATTTTCATTATTCTCAAATTTGATTTAGTCATTGCCCCTTCAAGGGTTTCACTAAATTCCTTAATATTTTAATATCAAAGTCACTACCTGTTTTTTTGATGGTGTTATAGGGACCCTTACCATATTGCACGATTTCAGTTCGATTTCACGTTGAATAAAATTTGAAATATAATTGAACTGAAACTGCGGAATTCGAAAATATTCATTGAATTCCGTTTTATCTTTTACGGCTACGGAATGCTTTTTAATCAGAGTAGCCTGGAAACCTTCTGTCTGCCCATTTTTGAAAAGAAACAATACTTTCTTTCTGCAATTCTCATTTTGTAATAACAAAAGTAAAAGTTTCTTTTCGTTTTCGGCCTGGTAATGTAATAATATTTTAATGATTGCCTCTCTAGTAACATTCATTTCTCTGACTCAACATTCGCTATAAACTAAACATATACTGTATATGCACTCGTTTGATGAACAACTACGTATACGCAGAACTGCGAGTGATTCAAAAATAGGCCCCTTGATCTTTTTACAGAAACATTAACTTACTATCCTATTCCTCTATAAACAATGATATAAGCTACCAAGATGTGACTTCCAGCAACCAGCGAATTTGAAGGAGGTGTTAACTTGGAGTCGCTATAATCCCCTTTCTTAAATATTTGTCTCAATAAAAACCTTTCGTATAGTTGACTTGTTCTATAATTCCCAAAACTAATTTCCATTAGAATAAAGACATCATTCGTTAAACGAGGTTACATTTTGGACAGTTGACTTGGCAAATTTTTTATTCTCAATTGATTTTTGCCACGAAACAATTCGTATATTTGCATCCTTCCACAGTTTGAATTATTGCCACAGTCCTTTCTGTTGCCATAAAAACAAAATCACATTGAACTCAATAAAAACTTCAGCTATTCTGGTTGAATATACAGCTATTCCATTTTATTTTGACACAGAATTGAAGACGTATTGCTCACTGCAGGGCAAGCAGCAATAAAATCACAAACAGTTCTCACCGCACAATAGGATGTGGGACGAATTTCCTTGCCAAGTTTAAATTGGATAAACTTGGAGTACTGATCATTGAAAATTGAAAACATGAAATCAATGAGCAGGTACATCAGGATATTGATTGATCTTGTCAATTCCTTTTACACCGAGGATGGTTTCAATAGCCAAATTAACGGATGAATAAAACCGTATGTTTTTTTGAGTTGATATGTTCGACGTTTCTGCTTTGGAGCCATTTAAGTTGATGTGACTTCATGTTGAGTTCTCAATCTGCCTACTTCCCAAGTTTTGACACAGGGGGAAGGGATTTTTGACTTGACGCCGAGACCCCAATCTGTATTTTTGTTGGGACACGCTCAGGGAATGTAATCCCGGACTGGGATTAGTGTTTCGGGATTTCGGGATCGAAATTTTTCGATCCAGGGATCCCGGGATTAATTCCGGGATCCATTTTTCACTTGAAAAACTGTTAAAACTTCATATGATGAATTTGGTTTCAATCAAAACATAAATAAAATCAAATAACAATTCATATATTATTGAAAAATAAAACTTAAAACTTAATAAAATTGAATAAAAATTTCTGGTTTGCTGAAAAGACCTGTTAACAAAGAATCTAGATATTTTTTTGGTGTACTCTATATTCAGTTGTGGTTCTGGAAGTAACTCCTCAGGAATAAAAGCTTATCCAGAGAATCATCACTCAATCTGCTCCTTACTTTAGTGCACAATGTACCAGCGGCAGAGAATGCTCTTTCTGATTCGACACTAGTTTTCTAATTTCCTCCATTCTGATCAAGAATCATTTCTCTTTTAATCATATCGACTGAACTGACGCCGACGGGAAAATCTTTTTTATTTCTCAGCTGATTGTTTCTCTCCAATTCCTCCTCTGATCTTTCTTTCAATAATTTAGAAACCTCATTATTTTTTAATTCTGATAGAGGTATGTTGTCATCTCGATCCTCGATTTTATTTTCGACATTTTGTTTTGTGAACTGTCTAAGGAATTCGATGATGAATTGCCTGATAGTTGCCTTTTCAGTTGGTTGAAAGAAGTCTTCATTAGGAATATTGGGATTATTTAAATACGAAAAAACACCAGATGTGATTGATCGACGTTCATTCATTCTCCTGATTAAAGATTCTTCCGCAGCTCCACTGAATGGTGTTCTCACCTTTCGAATCTCTTTCAACAATCATTTGAAAGTTTCATCTGCAGTATGAAGGGTTGCATCCCTCCTACAGATCGTTTCCACTGTTATTTTGATAGGCATCAGAACTTCAACTAATTTGTGAATGTTTTCGAAATCCGAATCCGAGATACAATCATCAGAAGACAACTTCAAATCTATTATTGTTTTTTTGATACAGTTTTTCAAGAGGAGGAACCGTTCTAGCATTGAGCACATGCTATTCCACCTTGTCTTTGTGTCAAGAATCAATTGAAGTTCTTTTTTATGTTCTTTCTTGACATATGTTTGAAGGATATAATTTTTTCTGGAGAACGTCGGAATATTTTCACAATTTTTCTCACTTTGGTGATTATATAATGGATACTGGACTCATGTGTGAGCTCTAAAGGCGGAAAAGTTTCAGAATCCTAGATTGCGTCCAATTTCCACAAAAATTTTGGAGAACGTTTAAAAAGGCTCAAGATGAACAAAAAAATAGAAAATTTGGCGCGGAAACCATGAAAAAGTCATTTTTACGAAAAGACAATGTTTAAAAGAACCCTATCCAGATTCCGAAATTCTACTCTAAACTGTTAGTTTTTTCAGTGTACATACCCGATTTTCCGATAGAACATTATTCACACACACCATTCTATGAATCTATTAAGAAAATGTGCCCATATATCCTCCAAGTGAAGATTTTTATTTTATTTCAAGGTGGTGAGAAACAGACAAAGCAATTTAGTTTGTAGCGTCATTTTGGCAGCTCTAGACTGTTTCGAATCTCAAACAACGTTGCCAAATTGAAAAATCAAGTACTACTACTATCTAATGTAGCCAAAACTACTAAACTCGCGTAAAACGTAATACTTTTATTAAATCTTTCCCAACCAAACCTAACTAACTTTGCGAAAAACAAATGTTTTAATTAAATCGATCTCAACCAAACCTAACTAACCTGACTTAACCTAACACATTCATTGTGGACCTATCAAGAAGGATGGATTTTGCAAAAGTTGAATCATTCGGGTATGTTCGGAGAGTGTGGGTGGAACGAAATGTGGGTGCAACGACATGCTCCCAACCAAACCTAACTAACCTGACCCAACCTAACACATTCATCGTGGACCTATCGACAAGAAGGATGAATTTTGTAAAAGTTGAATCATTCGGGTATGTTCGGAGACTGTGTGTGCAACGACATGCTTGTACACGGCTACAAAAACTTTCTCGGAAAAACGTTTGAAATATTAAAAATAAAAAATCATGAAATCTTTACTAACCATAAAGAGGTAGATTCCATTGATTGGAATTTAGAACCAACACCACGAAAGATCAATAAAACTGTACGAATCATTCAAATATGAAATTGTTGAATATAATTGACAATCTGACAACGTCGCTCCAATTCATTCGAAGCCGAAATTAATACAGCTGCAAAGAATGAACGTTATAAATGAACATTTCGGGTGATATTTCTCGCAGAAAAATATAGTTAGATATGTTTTCTTACAGAAAATGGTAAGTAAAGTGACAAATCAAAAGTGATTTTTTCGTTATATAACCTAAAATTTCACCCTTTTTTCCTTTTGAAAAGGAACTTGCTGTGGTTTCCGCGCCGAATTTTTGTACTTTTCATTCATTTTTAGATATTCTGAAGCTCCCCTAACAATTTTATCGAAATCCGAGGCAATCCAGCATTCTGAAACTTTACCCTAAAGGCTCCCCAACTCCGATATCATCAATTTCACCGCCACTGTTGCTCAGATCGTCATCGTCAATCTCATCTTCTGATTCATCAGGATCGGAAATATTGTCCAATTCCTCTTTATCACTCTCATCTCTTTTTTTATTGTATAAAATATCCACCACAGCCAGTTGTATTGCATGAGCGAAACATAATTGATGTTCAGCATGTTCAATTAAGTTCCCTAAACGTTTCATTACACTAGCTCCATCGGTAGTTAAGCATATAATATCATCGTCCAAAGTCAAATTAAAGGCGGCTTATTTTTCACTCAGGAGACTCAGACAAACCTTTGCACTCGAAATGGCAGTTTTGTTGATTGGACAAGAGATTCATTTTTGTGAATTCTCTGCAAATGAATATGGAGTTCTTTCGTTGAGCCTCCATTGACTTTCAAAATGTTTTCACGATTCTTCCACTTTGTCGTGTCTCCTCTGTTTGACTTCAGAAAATAAAACCTCACCGATTTTTCGTCGTTTCCCTCTATCGGGTGAGTGAAATATTCTGTGTTACCAGACATGTCAGGTAAACTTCAATCCCTAGAAAAGATGATATTACTCGAATCCTTTTGAAAAATGTTTCAAACTCACCAAAAAATTGGAAGATATTGCGAAATTGCAATATATCGCTTTCAAACAATATTATTATATTCATGTAGACGTATGCGGCATGCGGCTGTTCTATCTATCCTCGGACTGACAATAATATGATTTGTTTGTTATTGCTGGGGTGGCTAAGTATGCGAGCGGAGTTGAACAGTGTTGCCGTTTATAACTTTATGTTGTTGGATCTCATTAATATTTCCATAGGAATATTTCTCGGAGAAAAAATATACTTTTTTCAGATCCCGAAAATCCCAGGATTGACCCTTCAAAATCCCGAACGATTTTTTATTCCGGGATCGCGGATCTCAGGATTACATTCCCTAGACACGCTGTATATAACGTACAAATAAACTGTGTTTTCATCATTTCCATGAATTTATTTCGTCTATGCTATCTATGAGAAGATATCACGTTGAAGCTCAAACAAACCAATCAGATTTTAGCGCAAAACTAGAAATGATGCCCAACTACCAAGTCCGTTCATCGCCAGTGGGTTTCACTCTGGTTGGCACCAAATTCAGCTGCGCTCTTCAATTAATCAATACTTTGTGTATCGGCTTGCAGCATTTTCTTCTCTTTTCACCTGTTCATTATTGCAAATTAATAATTTCAGTTCAAACAAAATTCGATCACTTCTCGTTTGATTAAACCGCAATACCGACAGCATATTGTTTTTGTGTTGAAATAGGTTCTGATTGAAACAAGCGACTTTGAAACGCTTGCTGTGATACTGTTTACTTGCTTGATTACGTTGATATATTGGGTGATCTAACGAAAAGCCACCGTATACCAAAGCATAATTGATGGATACCATCGAGTGCTACTGGCGAACAATTGATGAAAACGCATTAAAATGATACCAATACAGTTTTCTGTGAGATTTTCACGCTAAGCTTTTCGAAAATCAACAGTACTCGAGTTATGCCGCCATTTCGATTTGGGTTGATGAAATATTTCAAAATTGATTGGTGTATGCGCGATATTCTGTTTGATGAGGTCCTATTTGACAGGATCAATCCATGCCGTCATGTTTCATTCTTGATATGATGTTAGCCCCGGGAATAAACTAAAGGTGTAGTTTGTGCGCGTATTACCTATATCATCGAAAGAATAAGTGGGAAAACAATTAAATCTAACATGGAATTCTTCAAAAATTAGACAGTAGATCACAAATTATTCTCCAGAAAATTTCAATTGATGAACCTCGAATTTCTTTTCTATAATTCATTTCAATATGCTGATGAAAAGTTTTCAAATCCTGGAGTTATGTGACGCACAGATTTTACTATGCTCCGCCATCATTTTACTAACGAGAGAAAGCATACACATATACTCGGTTCACACAAATAAATATTCCATGACACAGAGACAGAAACAGAAGAGATAAGAAAAACAATTGAAATCAACGAGTACGAATCCAAACTATGAGCAGATTACTTTCAGTTCGAACAACGTGGTTAGTGCGAATTTAATTAAACTGTCGCTCCACTGGCAGATTTGAAAGGAATAATCAGAGGGTTGAATGGCGAACGTAAATTCAATTTGTTGGTTTTTATTTGTACCTCCTAGCAAAACCATTTCATGTTTTTTATCGGTGTATTGGAAATTATTTTCTGATGATTTGATTATGCTGATGAAGCTAGAATTGCAGATTCAGATTACCATCTTTGGACTTTTATTTACCTTGGGCAGTCAAATTTATAATATCAAATCATTTGCCGATGACTAATATTATTTGCACGTTTCGCTAACAAGGTTTGCATCTTCAGAAGGATGAAATTGATTTCGAATCTGAATACTAGAGTAAGCTATTGTTATGATATGAAACATCGTAAAACAATGGAGAAATGTAAAATTGTGGATATCAAATATAAAGGAATAAATATGTGGAGTATTTATACGTTACCAACAATATGTCTAGCTCATTTCGGCTAACAAAAAACAACAACCATGAAAACAAATATCCAACATCCTTACTTGTGGAACTTCTCAGCTGCGGTATGATTTCCGACTGAGGAAACGACAAGATATTCAGCTCCACTAGATTGGATTTTGAAATTATTTTATTTGCTTCTCTCTTTCTTTCTCACAAAATACAGGACATCAAGAGACAGCCCTGCAGCCAAAGAAACCATACCGCTGAGGAGGAGTTCATCATGTTCATTGGCGTCCGTCTGAGCTAGAAAACAGGTTAAACTGAGAAGTCATAAACATTTTTACAATTTTACATTTCTATACAAACTTATAACTTAAAAACTTTCCTAAATTTTTTTATAATTAACAAATCAAACAAATTCTAAATTCGCAAATAGGCACCACAAATGTGGAGCGATAAAAAAGAGAAATAATGAGTAGAATTCGAGTAAAATAAAAAAAAAAAACGGCGCCGGGGGGGGGCCCCGCCGACCCCCCCTTCCCCCCCCCCCCCCCCCTGGCCCCCCGGGGACCCCCCCCCGTCCGGGACACCCCCCCCCCGACCTATATATATATATATATATATATATAATACTATTTAAACTCTTTACAATCGAATGTAATGCGAAACTACCCTAGTAGAGAAGCAGAATTTAACGTTACCTACGTGAAAAATTAAATTCTCAGATTCAATCGGTTGTCCTCGACAATTATATTTTCATCTTTGGAAAGAATGAATGATTTCAAGAACTCATACGAATAAGATTCAAAATACTGTAATGAAAGCAGACAAAAAGTCCTGTCCACTTAGGTTGGCTCAAGTCGGTGGTGGCACCATTCCGTGGAGGTGCCCTGGTCTGAATAAACAGAAGGTCTCAAGACAATCCTTTATTACAGTAAAAAAATGAAGATGCGGAGAGAAGTGGGGCACAAAAAAAGTCATCAGACAAAAACAAAGAGGATCGATTAGAGCCTACTGCGTGCACTCACCAAAGCTTCATACCGAATTGTAAGCATTCTGATGAAGGAGGACGGAACAAAAACTACCAAACACCAGGAAAACATTTTCCTGAATCAGTGGCTATTCATTAGATAGAATGGACGGAAGAAAACTACAAACTCTTGGCAGAAGACTGGCCAATTTTTAACCAGATCGTCAATGAGGACAGAATGAGTGAGCAATCACTAGCTCCACCACCTCCTTCGAATTACCATCCCGAAGGTATGGAGAGAAGTGAAGATTGTTTTCATACCGAAACCAGGGAGAGCAGATTACACCACGCCAAAAGCATATCAACCGATCATTCTCACTTCGTTCCTGATTAGGACGTCGGAAAGACTGATAGAGAGATACTTAAGAGATATTGAGATTGAGAATAAATATTCCAATCAGCATGCATACACCACAGGAAAATCTACCGACACTGCTCTCTGCCTAGTTGTAAGCCGTATTGAGAGATCATTGGAGAATAAAGAATCAACCTTAGGTGTATTGAAAATACACCTAAGGTCATAGACATAGAGAGAGAGAGTTTGACAAATCCACATTCCTTAAGGTACTAGACTCATTTACTAGTACTAGACTCATTCACTAGCAAGAAAATCTCAACGATTGTGAGATGATGGATTTTTGATATGCTCTCGAAAAGAGTTATTCAAATTGGTGTAGATGAAGTCAAGGTTCGAGGACTGGTAACGAGGGGATGCTCACTGGGAGGAGTGTTTATCAGCACTACTATGGAGTTACTCTAAACTATGGTTTAAGTATCATCAACCGCCTCAACGCAGGCAATCTCTTACGAAAGAATCCAGGCATCTCTGATAATTACAGAAAATCATTAAGAAGAACAGTCACTCTTATCTCAATTTAAAGAATACAGAGATGGATCTTTTCATGAGAAAGGAAAACATTGGTTCCTTGAAACTACCAACACTCCTGAAAACAACGCTCAAATTCTCCATGGAGGTGAAGTAACATCGTGTCATTTTTGACATCAAGCTGACATGGAACGTACATATGGCGAATAGAACCAAGATAGCTTACATCTCTAAAGAGGAGTATCGTTGGACCGTTGGACGGACTGACCCCAGAGTCACCACATGGATCTACACAGCTATCGTGAGACCGATGTTAACCTACGGTGATATCTCTTGGGCCTCAAATACCTACCAAGGAACCACCATAAAAAACTAGACCATATTGAAAGAACAACATGCCTCAGCATAACCGGAGCCATGACCACCGCACCAACTAGAGCCATGGAGGACATGCTCAATCTTATCCCGCTTGATATACATGTCATAGGGTGGCCACAATCAGCATGACACGTCTCACCATCACTCTGAACTAGACGAAAGGCAGTCCACATCTAGAGATTCTCACGTTGCCTATTCTCTGGCGAGAAGGGCTGCTGTTCTGAAATCTCTAGGACCTGATTCCTTCATTAGCTTGACAACATCGACAATGATGAAGTTCATCAAATAATACTTTTATCGTAACTTCATAAAGCGCTGGTAATGAAACTTCTAGCTGTGATCTCTCTCGAGAGCTACTGAGCTATCCCAATAAACCAGCAGCCAAAAAATATTTTTCAATGCCCAGGAAGGACCTCCAATTGATTACAACTGTTTTGGCAGGGCACTGCCAACTACGAAAACGCTTCTTCAGGATGAGTGTATCCGACACACCTCTCTGCAGGGGTTGTGAACAGATGAGTGGATACCCCTCATCAAAATTGTCACCTACCTTGAAACGATAGGACTGATTAATCGCTGAGTGAAGTATACCTCCATTTGCGGAGGAAGCACAATGGGCCTTTTGAGGCCTAGGTGCAGTGTTATGAGAAATTATGTTTTTCATTTTGTATACACATGAAATGAATTCGGCATTTATCACAATAAATAAATAACCCTCAACTGTAATTTTAATGTTATGAGAAGTGTTATTCTTCACCTTGTATACATATTTCATGTCTCTGGAGTCTTTATGCGATAAATTGGAATGGCAATTGAAAACCTTGGAGTAACTGGATGTAAAGTCAGGTTGGTGTTCCTCGATGATGTTTTCATTGTTGGAGTTCTGTCTTCCAGAAGATTTGCTACGGGTAGGGCAGAGATCTTATTCAACAGAAATAGCAGCTTCGAATTCAAAAGATTACCTGCAGATGTTGATCAGTTTTATGAGAGTAGCGGTTGAGAATGACGAAAAGAAATCGACGGCAGCATCAGGAATAGAGTCGAATAGAACGCGAGAGTTTGAGGAGAACTGCAATCAGAATAAAAAATATTTCACTGCAGCCGAACTCTCGACAAGTAGCAATGTGTCTTGTTGTATCCTTGATGAGAAGAACATTGTTTTTGAAAAAATATGTTGTTTTACTCCTCTCGAACCGGGTCACATAACTAAGTAATGTAGAGCTTATGTCAAAAAAGAAATCTCTTGATAATGTGTCAATTGATAACTGTGAATGATATACACAATCACTTGCGAATTTGGAGGGGATCCTGTTTGTAATGCTATCGAATTATATCCAATAATTTGTTGAATTCGACTTCTACTCTATTCAGATTCATCAGCTTTAACATGGTTTCTTTGGGATCGAAAATTGTTTATGTTCACTTATAATAGAGACGTTGAGTTATTTGAACTAGCAGAAACACAAAGGAAATTCACTCTAGAATCCAGAAATTTGGTTTTTGTTAAAACGTTATTGGATTTTAGATGGTGGGAGGGCTATGATTATTTAATGAGAATAGTATTTCCAGCTCTTTGTTGTGTACTGGATAACTTCAGTTATGATGAAAATGTTTCAACATAGGAAGAGCAAAAATTAATTACAATTGGTAATATATACCATTGAAAACTTTTTATTGTCGACAGTAAAAATATCACGTCGACATCTGACTTTACTTTTGAAAACTGATATTCCTTGTGCGTTTTGTGCTCATTCAGTAGAAAATTTGAAGTGATTTGATGAGGTAACTGTTACCTGTTGAGATTTTGGGTTGCAATTTTACATTTGTTTTTGGAAATTACAAGATGGAAGAATGTTAGGAGAAGATTTTATGAAATGAATGTGGTAGTTATGGCAATAAATAAATAGTGTGCAATGGTATGTTTTGGTGAATGAGTAGTTTTGAAATTGCAGCTTTTCCGTGAAGAAATAAAGTTATTCTAAGTAATCTTTCTTACTGGAAACGTAAACATGCAGTGAGCTGGGCTGCTCTCCAGCTGCTTCCAAATCCAGATGTTTTCAGGAAAATTTAATAGCAGCCCGAATCTAAAATTCATGTAATGGTATAGTAATCTGAAATCGCAAAAGCAATGAAAAATCAGCCTTTATTTCAGAATTTTTCTTTCGCATTATTATTCAATAGTTATACGAAGTGCTGTGCTTGAGTCCCCACGGAAATAAATAAATAATTTCAATAGCTTCCATTCAACACTAATCCCAATTCAGAAATCAGCAAAAACTCAACAACAAAGGAATATAGATATTTGCAAGATAAAAGCAGTTATTTTACGTGTTTACGATCGGTTGCGTGGTGTGTCAACAATTTGACAAGCGTTTCGAGGAGGTTATACCCAAAATTAAAATTCATAGCACTGGAGACTTCATTCTGAAAATTATATCACCAGGTAGGTACTGTCCTCAGTACTTTTAGCTCAGTGCTTGACTAGTTCTTATTGATGTACTCTTGATCAAAGCAGTAACTTATGCTTAGTTTTGAACTTTCATATTGCTTGCTTTCAGGAGCTGATGCGGCCTACAGCTCTGAAGGGACACGAGATATATTTTTATCATTAGAGAGACTCTTGGACTTCTATTGTCTGAATATAATGACAGAAAACTTCCTGAAGTTAGTAATAAGTGCGTACTAGGAATTTCTTATCGTTCCATATGTGATGTCCCACATGAAGTTCGCTACAGTTATGAAAGAACTTTTCAGGAGACGAACTATGCTAGTCTAATGGTCAGCGACTTATACGAGCAATACTGCATAGGATGAATTTTTAAAATTGTATGAACGAGCCTGAGCAGTAATAATGAAAGCCATTAAAAACTAAGTTTTGAATTGAATTTACTGACCCTCGCACCAATAAAAGATAACAGTGCGATTTTGCAAAAGCACATTTGTGATCGTCTGTACACTCAGGAACGCCATCCACACGTACATCTCTCTAGCGTGCCGTTTGAATTTGCACATTCAGAATGAAACGCCAAAGTGTATTTCACAGCTCCCGATGGTGAAAATATCTCTCGCCTCTTTCAAAATTAAACGGCTAGTGGAAAGGGCTGGCCAACATGAGTCTCACATGTGGTCTAAAATAATGAGATGATTTAAATTCCGAGCTGGCAATTGTGCGAACTCGTCAGTCGAAATGGTCCGGTGATCAAAAAGTACGAGCTGAACTAAATACAGTGCGAATAGATTTGTAACTTCTTTAGGAGTGTTGATAATCGATCGTGAACTTGACTGAAATTTGATTCAACACAGGAACTTTCACCGTGAAAAAACATATTATTTGACAGACACTTTTCATTCACTATAAATGTACAAACTTCCTACCCTTATGAGTTTGGAGACCAGAAAATCCTTTCTTCTCATATCTCTTTGTCTCTCTCTCTCAGTGTTCGTTTCTACACAGTACAGTCGAGTTCTGAAATTCCTTTTCGGGTTCCACAACCATCAGTTATGTTCTTTAATGATACCCAGAAGATAAAAAACTGTTCATTCGAGATTGCAGATTCTCTTCAGATAGGAACATTTCATATCACTGGCGACTCATATTCTTGTTGAAATACTAGGGAAAATAAATTTATTTTTTGTCACGTGGAGATTTTATCAAAGTGACAAATAATTGACAAGACTTAAGATCAAGATAACAATCATTCCAATCCTTTTTTGGAGTCTTCTGTATTTTGGTATATACTCATCCAATTCATCTTGAGGCGAGAATAGCTATTTGTATAACAAGGGAGCAAAGTGTTACTTTTCCTCCCGAAGATGAAGTTTACTGCCCGACGCGTAGCGGAGGGCAGTAATCATTCATGGGAGGAAAAGGCACTTTACTCTCTTAAAAAATATTTATGAAACTAACAAATAAAATTTATTGAAGAACTAAAACTAAGAAGTAGGTACAGTATAACGCTCCTGAAATTCCGAAAATTAGGAGAACCCAGAAAATTGAAAGAAAAAGAGAAAAAAAAAGTTATCGACGCCGGATTCGAACCAACACCTATTGGAACGACCTTCACCGTCAGCCTCATTTACACTTTGTCGTATGGAGAGAGCTATGAAATAGTGCGGAATTATAGATTTTACGTATATATTTTCTTAACATTCATTCACTTTTTGAAAATGAAAAAAATTGCTGCTTTACTGATATCTACCATTTAAAAAAATACAGGGATTTTTATAACATTCATTCACTTTCTGAAAATGAAAAAAATTGCTGCTTTACTGATATCTACCATTTAAAAAAATACAGGTATTTTTATAAATGAATTTATGCTTTTATATTAGAATATAGATTAGGTCGCCAATGAAGTTATTTCATTGATGACGTAGCTGCGTAGGTACCAAACGTCACTTTTACTTTGCTCTCTACAACGAGGCCAAGAAATGTATTCTTTGGATAGAGGTAGGCGGTAATACCAATAAATCGAATATAAAGCCACTTCTCAACTCTTCAAAAGGAAATTTTGAAATGTATATTCAATCTAGATCGGAAAGAACCAACTGTTAACCTATAAACCTATCTCATTGATGACTAAACAAACGTCACTTTTACTTTACCTCCCTTTCGTTAAAACCGAAACTGTACTGTGATATCGGCCAGTTCAATTTAAATATTTTTTTTATAGCTTTTCCCATTGAGGAAGCCTAGAAAAACAGCATATAACAAGAATATGAATTTATCAATTTGTCAGAAGATGGGAGATCAGGTTGGTTTTAGTTTTTAAAGTTCTACTCTACCCTTTATTTCTTTCATCTGTCAAATATCAGTCATCAACCAACCACACAGCATGATGATTTTATCAAACAGCCCGTGCATCTGATAGTACTTTGAATAAATACATCTCAAATGTCAAATCCAATCAATCGTGTTGAAGTGTTGAATATAAAAATATGGCACACCGATGAGATGGTATACTTTGTTCAACCATCCTTTGCCGTTACGTCATAATCGGTGACGTATTCCGCTGTTTTACGTTTGTCTTATATTAGTTGAATGTTATTTTACACTCAACCTCAAAATTATCATTAGTATTTACCTACATGTAGAATACATCGCATACACTCGTGTTCTTATTGCATTTTGATGTATGATATAAATCGATGATCCTCGAGCATGTCCGACATGAACTTTGATTTTGTCTTTATCTGTTTCCATTCCACTAGTACAGTTTTAATATATATTTCTAGAGCATCAGCAACACGCTGTAGCATTCAATTAAATGAAATCAATAAAAACTTACATTTTGCATAACATAGGTAGTGTATACAATCCAAAAACTGTTGCACGTCATCAGAGGCGTGGTCGAATTTTGAAGTACACTATAGCCAGATTGTCATATAATTATGAAATATCAGATGAAAGTGATGTATTTATTACGAAAGGAGTGAAATCAAAACAATACCTAATTACATGTGTATTATTCATTAAAATATGGAAGTTCGTCCATGAAATAGTTTTTTCTCGTGTAGTTTTTTTAATAGGGACCAATTTCGAGGAATCGAGATTTTCCTGTTTTCAAAAACCAAGTAATCACTGCGTTCATACATGCTATGAATTTTGCTACGAATAACACTCGTATTCAGTACTGCATCATTTGTAAGCCTCTTTGCTTTACGCGTTTCGAGAGCTTCAGTATGATTATTCCATCTACTTGACTTGAAGTCAGCTACTACACGCTGGAAGTCAATATCAGATTACGAATACAATTTACTATGTTATTCTTGATTTGCCTCTCTAACAGAAGTTGAAGCAACGGGTCACTATTCTCTCGTTAAGATGCCACCAAGTCTTCGCAGCGCTCATCAACATGTTTTGGCATTTCCACAAATAGCCTGGGACTGACACTTGCTATATGATGATCGAAATTCACAGTTTCTGTTTCTGATTACAATATCCAATTTGAAATACCAAAAAGACGTAAACACAGAACTGTCACTTTTGAATGACAATTGTCAATTGATTACTCTCAAATTTCGAATGAAGTGCGGCAACATCGCAAATGCTGCCAACTAAAATCCTAACAACTACAGGCGCCAAATTTGAATTTCAATGCAAACAATCCCATGAATTTCCATCAATAGATTGGTGCCACTGTGTTGATTTTATATCGTCATCGATGACGTGCAACAGTTTTTGAATTGTATTCACTATAGATACATACGTTGTAGACTGCATTAAACGGTAAAAGCGGCACTCCAGCGTCTCTTTCTCTCGAAAAGTAGTCAATCAACTCCAAACCTTTCAAACCCGAAGAAAAGTAGTTATTCAATAAGCTATGCTTTTCCTCATTATACTGGAAAGGCATTTTGACAATGAAAAATTAACTGAAAAAGGCGAAAATGACCAATAATAATACTGAACAAATCAAACTATGACAACTGAACTGTCAAAAATGACAAATAGAATTCACATCGACATTAGAGACAAGACATACGTTAATGACGTCAAAATTCCGTCTCATCTATTTCATGAATGAGAGATAAAGTTGGACAACGTATGACGTAACGGCAAAGGATGGTTGAACAAAGTATATTCGAATTGCCTCGGACCAAGCACTCGAACACACTACATATATGTGAACGGCATTTGTGCATTCAGTTGCCTCGCAACAGAATTGGTGTTGTATTCATTTCATTTCTATATATTATTGTATCTATCGAGTCGTATTTCACAGTGTAGGTACTAACATGTTGATGAAAAATGAGCTGGGATAATATTATAATATTAGATATTGCTACAGGAACACTTTTTTCCAACTGGTGATGAAATTTGCGAGCCGAGCCGCACGGGTGGATCGATGCCTCGTTCGTTGCCTCCACATGCTTTGTTCGCAATCAACAAAAATTACTAACGAGGCATTCGTTCGGGCTCATCTTGCCTCGTTCCCGTTCGTCCTCAGATGGATACGCGCATATGCCCCATCAGGGTGCTGCAGGAGTTCACGCATACTATCGGCATGGAATTCGGAATTGACAAATTTGACTGGTTCAACTCAAAAGAGGACGATGCGACAAGTTCACTGAAGGTAAATCAAATCATCTTTCGAACAATCTGTTCAGGCCAGTCTCAAATTACCTACACAGTAGGTTTCGGCTGGCACCCGTCAGAAAACAACTACTCCCCTGGCTAATACCACGAAGGGCATTGAATTATATCCGACCAGGTGCCAGTGCAGGTTTCTTCACAGAAGTAAATCCTGCATTTGCTTTCGTCGATACAAATGAAGGAATTGGTCGGATATAATTCAATGCCCTTCGTGGTATTAGCCAGGGGAGTAGTTGTTTTCTGACGGGTGCCAGCCGAAACCTACTGTGTAGGTAATTTGAGACTGGCCTGAACAGATTGTTCGAAAGATGATTTGATTTAACGCCAGTCTTCAAGTATGCCTACTGACTATGTCAAGTGTTTTTACATTTTCCTCGCAGGAGGAATGGGCGAATTCGGTTTGCTTTTGGAATACCTCGTCCATTGGTAGATGGCGTAATAACTTCGTTGTTCGCATCAGCTTTGGCCGGGGCTTGATACTCGTGTAGGAGTTTGATTTTTAATTATGGGAAATCATCGACTTTATGTTGATGATGGCACTACCTTGCACTGACGAGTGGCCAAATAGCCCGAAACCGGTCTGCAAGTGTGTCCGTCCCTATAATTGAAAATCAATTCCTTCATTTGTATCGACGAAAGCAAATGCAGGATTTACTTCTGTGAAGAAACCTGCACTGGCACCTGGTCGGATATAATTCAATGCCCTTCGTGGTATTAGCCAGGGGAGTAGTTGTTTTCTGACGGGTGCCAGCCGAAACCTACTGTGTAGGTAATTTGAGACTGGCCTGAACAGATTGTTCGAAAGATGATTTGATTTAACGCCAGTCTTCAAGTATGCCTACTGACTATGTCAAGTGTTTTTACATTTTCCTCGCAGGAGGAATGGGCGAATTCGGTTTGCTTTTGGAATACCTCGTCCATTGGTAGATGGCGTAATAACTTCGTTGTTCGCATCAGCTTTGGCCGGGGCTTGATACTCGTGTAGGAGTTTGATTTTTAATTATGGGAAATCATCGACTTTATGTTGATGATGGCACTACCTTGCACTGACGAGTGGCCAAATAGCCCGAAACCGGTCTGCAAGTGTGTCCGTCCCTATAATTGAAAATCAATTCCTTCATTTGTATCGACGAAAGCAAATGCAGGATTTACTTCTGTGAAGAAACCTGCACTGGCACCTGGTCGGATATAATTCAATGCCCTTCGTGGTATTAGCCAGGGGAGTAGTTGTTTTCTGACGGGTGCCAGCCGAAACCTACTGTGTAGGTAATTTGAGACTGGCCTGAACAGATTGTTCGAAAGATGATTTGATTTAACGCCAGTCTTCAAGTATGCCCACTGACTATGTCAAGTGTTTTCACTGAAGGTCATATGCATAGACTGGCGATGGAAAAATATCAAAATTAGAATAAGGTAACGACGTCCAGATTGAAAAACATGTTATTGGGGCTAATCATTGGCCAATTTCACTTCTTTAATTCTCGAATATATTGCTGAGAGAACAATATTACACATTAGAAATGTATTATTATAATCAAGAAATGATCTCGCATGAATTCATTTCCAGAAAACTATTTTCACTTGGGAACCTGTAATGCCATAGTGACGGAGACCGGTTTGGAAAGTTATTATTATGATGGAAAGCGGTTACCTACTGGTTCACTCTTCTCCAACTACCGAATGCACACAATAATGATTTCAACATTGTGGTACTGTTCATCATTCCTTTCCATTTTTGATATTCCAATCAGTGCTCGATCTGAGGCGTAGAATTGTTACACCAGGGGCCTGTTTCAATAAGCGAATACTAGTGGTAAAATACTACTGCGGCAGTTGTAAATTACCATTGCGACAAAATTGGGTTTCTACAAGTTACACCGGTAAATTATGAGTGACAAGTTTACTAGTCCAATCCTACAACTGTTTTTTACACAAATTTCGGGTGTGCTGTTTCAGCAATAATCACAAGTATGAGAGTAACGCTGGTAAATGCCGTTTGTGACAAGTTTGCGTTTCTAAAAGCTGAACTTGTAAATGAGGACTGACATGTATACGTGTTCGATCTTACAAGTATTTTTTCATCTAATCACATCGTTGCTGTTTCTACAAATTCCAATGTATGAGAATTACTAGTAATTTATCAGTATAATTCGACCAACGTACAGAGCATGGTCAACGTTGAACATTGTTGATTGAATATAATAATAATAAAAAATATGTGGTCCAGTGATTCCGAAGGAGAACACCGTGTCAATATCCAGAGGGCTCGAATGAATGAGGGCATATGGATTTATTTAAACCCATGATGAATTCAAACTTGTTTTGTCATACTAGTTCGTTATTGCATCAACAATATGAATATTTGAAAATATCGAAAAGTCCATTCAACCTTAACTAGTTTCTATGGTTGCTAGGGAAACAAACAACGGAAACTTTGACAAGTGGAATTTCTTTTGAGACCATCATGCCCGCACGGGCCATAAAGTGCACTTAATGCACGCACCTTCTGTAAAGTGCACTTTAAAGACGCGTTGTATGTTCACCGTTGCAAAGATTAAATGGTATAGTCCTATTATCAACCTGTTTATTTTTACGTTATGGAATTTACAAGTTATAATAAGATATATTGCTTGCACCGCTGTTATCATCGATGCGAGAGTACCTATCAATCTGAACATTCTGGTCTTTTTTGTACAGTATCACTATATTTTTGGTGAATTTTGAACCTTCAAGTCCTAAGTTTTGTTCCATTTGTAGGATTTCATTTTTTTTTGTAAATTGTTTTTTTATCTACTTGAAGTTCTAGTTTATTTTTCTTCATTGTTTCTGATTCTATATACACCCCTAAATCTACGTTTTTCATCTCGAGGTAACTGAACGTCACTACAACCGATATTGCTAGAAATATTTTCATTCACTTGCTCTACAACATCATGTTGGGCTGAGTCGTGTCCCGACAATATTGTCAGTGATTATTATTTGCTATCAATTGTTGGGATCCAACAAACTCGCGAATTTCCTTCCACTTCTTGCTTTTGTCTCGTTATGTCAACTTGGCACTGAGAGTACCAAAGAGAACATATTTATTTTGAATAGGGGAATGAAAACCTTCAGAGGAATCATTGTTTTTGGCATATTTCGCTGAAATTTCAAGAAACAAATCACACACTCTTTCGTCCAGGTACTCTATGTTAAAAATTGTAATTATACTCAAGAGAGAATTTATCAAATTTCACGTTCAATATTAAAAACAAAAATAATCAATTTGTTGATATGTATTTAATAACAAATGTTCCTTTATTGTGTACCTACATATAATACTATCGGACAAGTACCACTTTTCGCACTTGTTAGGTAAACTACTATTTCGTCACCATCAGGATTTCGCGTACGGTTGTGCCACATGACGTCACATCAGCTTGGAATGTTCAATTGGAGAGTTCAGACAAATACAGAGGTTTTATTGGAACTAATGATATCGAGCTACTTTTATCAACCAGAAACGGTAAGCCGTCAAGATATTTCTCACCACTAGTCATATGGGATAGTTAACCTCATTTTCATTTGTACCGTAATGCAGCTTTCGAGAAAAGTTCGCTCTATAACAAGGGTAATTACAACTCCCCCGATTATCAACTATATGGGCAAGCGAGGAACATCATTGAAAGTAAATACTCTTTGAATGTATCAACTGTTATATTATTTATATTATTATTGATGAAAGCGATAGACTCATCGGATGTGTCCTTGCACCCTTTTCCCTCTACTGACAACAATTTATCACATGCCCTCGAGAAACTGACCATGGACCGCCCTTGCTTAATGTTAATACTCTGTATATTCACGAAACTTTTCACTTGTATATCTACAACTGTGCAAAATTTCTTTATGAAACAAGAAATATTGGCTCTTGTCACTAGTTATTTCTACACTGGTAACTTGTCGTCTATTTGCTTGTAGCTATTTAGTTCTGTGAAACAGAAACAACTCGTTCTTCTGACTAGTCGTCGTGAGACTTGTAACTTGTCACTTATATACTTGTAATTTTATTGAAACAACATACTTGTCGAGTAGTCATTACTTGAAACAGAAATTACTAGTCCTCGTCACTTGTTGCTATTGAACTTGTAACTAGTAGCTTGTTCACTGGTAATTTTGTTGAAACAGGCCCCAGGAGGGACCGTTACTTGGTAAACTCTACCCGAATATATATCGGCTTCCTGTATTTTGCCATAACATCTGCTATTTTTTTCCTTTATCCTCGCCCAACAGCCAAAACAATGGATTTTTGTCCTAATGCGCTGAAAAAGAACTCGGCCCTTCACGATACCGAACATGCTGAAAACGGACACGACACAATGGACTTTTTCCGAATATGCCATTTTTTGTAACGTTGCGAATAAGCAGGGGTTGCTGTAATAGCTGTTACGGGTCACTGATGATAGTGAATGCCTCCATCAATGACCAGTTTGATTTCAATGATAATCGAATTGAATTGGTCGATACTTTATGAAAATAAATATTTGACAAAAAATGATTCTCACTGAAACTTTTCCTAGAGATCAATTATCCTAACACCAAACTGATATTTTCGCACTCGACGCGCGTTTTGCTAACAAGGTTAGCATCTTCAGGAGAAGAAAATTGATACTAAATCTAGAGCTAGGGTTAGTTATTTATATACCTAAAGTTTTCCGGTCCGACATGGACTCCGCTTGTTACTGTTAATTATTCTAATTAATTTCTCGGTAATGAACTGACTACTGGCAAGTTACGTCATCTGTTGGTATTGATTTCTGATTAGTTTCTCAACAATAAATTGGAAAGCAGGCTGAAGGGGATAGGTCCCTTGTCACCATTCATGCTGTTTTTACATCTCCATGTCGGAGCGGAAAACTTTAGTTATATAAATGACTAACCCTAGCTCTAGATTCAGTATCAATTTTCTTCTCCTGAAGATGCTAACCTTGTTAGCGAAACGCGCGTCGAGTGCGAAAATATCAGTTTGGTGTTAGGGTAATTGATCTCTAGGAAAAGTTTCAACTTTTACACCAAAGGTTCCAAAATTCATCGTTTATGATTCTCACTATCAACACATCGACACGTGTTTCGCTATATAATAGCTCAGCAGTATTTATCCTGCTTGAGGATAAATACTTGTTAGTGAGAATCGTATAGGGAACTGTGATATTTTTGTTCAATGATAGGTAATCATTTGTATATTGTTCTATGATTACAAGATATTGACATCAATAGGAGGAACAGTACGGGTTCAGAGAGGAACATCAACTCCTGGTTAATAGAACAACCTAGAAAAAATATTCATCAAATGATAGACCTCAAAAATATTCGCTGACTTACATTGCAAAATCCAATTATATATATATTATCCTAACCTCATATATCTTATACCTATTATTTTAAAATAATCTTACTTATACCATGTATTTCATTTTATCTCGTGATCACATCCTGGATGTATTTTAGCATATACTCAAAACTGTTTTTCATATTTTTGTTGTGTTTTCATTTCATTCATTGTCCGAAGTTATGAGGTTTTTTAAGCAAAATAAGCATTTTGTGTTTTTATCCACGCGCGGGTTTCACCCTTGTGGGTTCTTCCCAAATGTTTATGTTTTTTCTTTATATACATGTAATTTTCAAAATTACCGGTTCGGGGTGTGGGCCCCGCGGGGCCGGGACCCCCCGGGCACGTGCGGGAATCGCATGTTAAAAGGTAAGGCCTTTTTTTCGTATTCGGTAGTTCGTAGTAATGAAACGAACATTTGACAATTTTAGCTTGAATAAAAATTACCGAAATCACGCAATAATATAAAATTTATCAGCAGTTTTTACAATAATCCAGAAGATAAGTATTCGCCCACTGCGTAAAAATTAATTACAATTATAACAGATCCTAACTTCTGATTTAAATGCGGAAGGGCTGTCTGTCTATAGTTTTCACTAATTGAGGAAGTTCATCATGCGGTTTTATTCATCTTACTAGACGCCCTTTCTTATCTTTGTGTGAGGTGTGTCTGGGAACGAGTTTATAGTGGTCTCGAAAATTGTGATGTGTATTCACTGGAAAATTTTATCTTATTTATTGAAGCCTCTAAATCAATTCCTGGTTTGTTTCAAGGTCATAGCTTTGACTTATCTTTTTTGCATTACAAGGATATCATTAGTTCCGGTGCATTTGCCCCAGCATATTACTGAATGATTCAGAACTGGATGAAGGTGTTCATAATAGTACATTTTGGGAACATTCAGAGATACGAAGTCTCTCAGTTTCAAAACAGTGGTTGGCAATTTTCTCACAAATATGGTCAACTTGCGTGCTCCAAGTTATTTGTTGAGGTTCGTGTATCCCCAGGAATTTCACCTCATCACTCTGATTTTGTCAGTGACAGTCAGATTCGACTATAGGAAACTGTTTTCAATATCTCAAGTGAAAAAATAAGGATCATCATAGTCGGTTTTGAGGTTGTTCAAGAACAAACCGTTGTCTTTGTAAAATGTGTCCGTATAGCATCAACTGCTTCTTTCGCATATAATAAGAGGGTAGTGTGGTCTTTAGAGTTGTCTTCGATCCTGTAACTGAATCATTGTTTTTCAGCTTTTCCTGAAGTTTAATTGTATCAAATACTTTTCACAAATCAACATCTTCTCCTTTCATTTGATTGCGTTTGTTAGAGTGACACCCGAATTCTACAATGCAATTTGTTGCTGCAATTTTCCGCGAAAAATGTCAGTTCGCATTGCCAATATCAAAACATAGCACCAAAATAAACGCGTACATTATCACAACTATCAAATAATTTCATTCATTTTCAATTGTAACACATTTTCCGTATAACCCTTTTGAGTCCTTCAGTTTCGAAGAATAATGGATATATTACACATTCTTCACAATGGTGCCTCCACATATTCGTAGTTTGCGGCAACAAATTCACCAAAGAAATAACTGGGTCGTTGCAACTTATCGCACTAAAAAAGATCCGTACAACCCGAAAAACTTACATGAACACATGCAATTTTCTTGGGTTGCAGCGATTAATTGCATCGTTAAATTAGGGTGTAAGAAACTTTTCTCATGTTTCTACTTATTCAATAGAATTAGTGAATTTCACAATTCAGATACCTCTACAAAATAAGTTGGATTCTTCATAGTTTCAGAATACAGTTTCATATCGAGCTCTTTTAATTGCAATCACATTGAAACCTGACAGAACTCCAATATTCATTATTGGTGATCAACTGATTGATAATCATTTTTTTTCTTGAATTCAAAGAGGTGTCGGTCAATCAATAAGGACGATTTGTAAATTCACTTCAAACTATAGCAACTTATTTCAGCTCGCGAGGAACCCTTGTCCCCTTCACAGAAGAACCGAAAGGAAAATTAATGAAATATAGGTACTTATTTGAGATTGATTATGCTACATAATGGAAAATATTTCTGATGACTCTGCAAAATTGGGATGGTTAATTAGGCAGCTTCATTCTCCGTTGACGATGCAACAGTTGAACTAGGTGTATAAATACGAATGGAAAAGTTTTCAATGCTATTAGCTTGGAATTGAGGAAAGACCGCCGAACTTCAAAATCATTCGTGAAATCGCGTACAAGTTTTGCTTACACTATTAGAATGTTTTATTCAGTTTGGTCATGGCGTGTTGCAGTTGACTTCAGTTGAAGTTCATTGTTTACAGCGATTGCCATCAGCAGAAACGGTGTATACTTCGTACAATTACATTTTTTTACTGTTATAACGAGTGGGATTCAAAGATATTAAAACATGCACCAAGTTCATGAATGAAAACCATTGTTACTGATACTAAAAACTAAATAAACAGAAATGTTTTGTTGCTGAGAGTTAATGAACCTACAACTGTTTCATCATCGATCTGTGTTTTCAGTATTCATATCTATAATTATTCAAGTACCTATTCCAGAGGGTCTCAGAGGTCTTCAGAGGAAGCTCTGAACAGCTCAGCTTTTCCTGAAGTTTAATTGTATCAAATACTTTTCACAAATCAACATCTTCTCCTTTCATTTGATTGCGTTTGTTAGAGTGACACCCGAATTCTACAATGCAATTTGTTGCTGCAATTTTCCGCGAAAAATGTCAGTTCGCATTGCCAATATCAAAACATAGCACCAAAATAAACGCGTACATTATCACAACTATCAAATAATTTCATTCATTTTCAATTGTAACACATTTTCCGTATAACCCTTTTGAGTCCTTCAGTTTCGAAGAATAATGGATATATTACACATTCTTCACAATGGTGCCTCCACATATTCGTAGTTTGCGGCAACAAATTCACCAACAGCAAATAACTGGGTCGTTGCAACTTATCGCACTAAAAAAGATCCGTACAACCCGAAAAACTTACACTGAACACATGCCAAATTTCTCTTGGGTTGCAGCGACTTAATTGCATCGTTAAATTAGGGTGTAAGAAACTTTTCTCATGTTTCTACTTATTCAATAGAATTAGCCTGAATTTCACAATTCAAGATACCTCTCACCAAAATAAGTTGGATTCTTCATAGTTTCAGAATACAGTTTCATATCGAGCTCTTTTAATTGCAATCACATTGAAACCTGACAGAACTCCAATATTCATTATTGGTGATCAACTGATTGATAATCATTTTTTTTCTTGAATTCAAAGAGGTGTCGGTCAATCAATAAGGACGATTTGTAAGTTCACTTCAAACTATAGCAACTTATTTCAGCTCGCGAGGAACCCTTGTCCCCTTCACAGAAGAACCGAAAGGAAAATTAATAGAATACTAGGTACTAGTATTTGAGATTGATTATGCTACATAATGGAAAATATTTCTGAGTAACTGCTACCAAATTCCAGGGATGGTTAATTAACAAGCGCCATCCTCCGTTGACGATAGCAACAGTTAACTAGGTGTTTAAATAGGACTGTAGTCGATTTATTCAATGCTTTAGGCTGTAGGTATTTCTTAGGAACACCACCGACACATTTAAAATCTCTAGGGAATCGCAACTAGCCCTGCCTACACTCTCTGGCGACGCCCTTGTTCAGTTTGGTCATGGCGTGTTGCAGTTGACTTCAGTTGAAGTTCATTGTTTACAGCGATTGCCATCAGCAGAAACGGTGTATACTTCGTACAATTACATTTTTTTACTGTTATAACGAGTGGGATTCAAAGATATTAAAACATGCACCAAGTTCATGAATGAAAACCATTGTTACTGATACTGAAAACTAAATAAACAGAAATGTTTTGTTGCTGAGAGTTAATGAACCTACAACTGTTTCATCATCGATCTGTGTTTTCAGTATTCATATCTATAATTATTCAAGTACCTATTCCAGAGGGTCTCAGAGGTCTTCAGAGGAAGCTCTGAACTACAATGAATCATATATTTACCGTCATTGATTCTTTTACAAAAAAAAAATTGTGAACCCTTCTTCCATTCATCTTTATTCATAAACATCATTTGACCTACCTTGAAGAGGTCATTTGATGAAGTGTGAGTATTTTATTCACAATCATTCAAAAAGTGTTCTCGTTTTTAACCTTTTTTCCGGTTGAAAAGTGACCAATTTTCCACTCAGAAGACGAGGTAGGAAATAAATGTCCCAAGCTCTTTCGAAACTTTCGATTCTCTTAGTCTTTTATTCACAACGTCTTTTTACTCATCGGAATCCGCGAAGTGTTTAGATGCCCGCTAACTTGTACATACCAACGTTGTTATGCGAAACAAGCCAATCCTGACACGATATTGTAGCTACCACTCACTATCTTAGTACTGAACATATACATTACCTTGTGCGGACAACGGTGGGTTAATTGTCTTTTATGCCGAAGCGCTCTGGGGCGTCTTACTTATTCTTACGGTAGCACATTCACTATTTCAACTGAAGGGGAAAAACATAAAAACCCACAGTGCTTATCGCACCGAGCCGGCCAGAAAATTCTGCCCCGACCGCGGATTGAACCAGCAGTAAAAAAAGCAAATCGAATATGAGAACCTCCCCTTAAACCGGTTGGCCACACCGACAAGATACTGACTTTCTCCATCAAAACCTCTAACCTCTTCAATAACTTAAGCCTCACTGAGTTTTCAAAAATAAAACATCAGCTTTTCATCAGCACTGTCGCTGATCAGGTTCATTTTTATTTTTCAAAATGCCGTCAATATTCTAGTGAGTAATCCAAACACTGCTTATATGCAGCAATCCTCGTGACACAACAAACATTTATATCGGTATGCCAAACGCATTCATCAGAACGGAATTGAAATATTCATACATGTACATATTTCAACCTCTACGTAGGTAACTATGACATTTAATAAAACAATATTGACATTTGTTGGGAGCTTCCTCAAGTACTTCGTCTATTAGCAACGCCTATTCGAAACAAAAAAGTAGAAATAGATTTCAGCCTCGGCAAGCTTTATTTTTCTATCGAGAGAAAAAAATCACTTTCTGCCTTGATATGTAAATAAACTATTTGATGGCATTGAACTCTTCACTGCCAGAAAATTCATCACATGAGTACTCAAAATAGAAATTCGGAAATTTGGCATTCAATTCACGACACACCTGAAATAGTATATTACAAACCGAGGCGCAAAGTGAATCATTCCACCCGAGAGAAATATATTGCTTACCGAGGTCATAAGGTCGAGGTGAGCAATTTTGAGAGAGAGAAATGTTAACTTTTGCCGAGATATGCCTACTATTTCATTCACAATCATTCGGAAGAATTTTATGGAATCATCAAGAAATTATGTGTAAGATTAAAGTCAAGACATTTTATATTTCAAGTAGGCATCAAACATACTTGAGAAAGTGGCTGTTAAAACGATAACGTGCTATTTTTGGAAACGAGTGAATTATTTATTGAAGAAGCTTGTGGTTTCTGAGGAAGAAACAGAGTAATTTTTTTTCTGTCCGTTTGGTAGTGAGATAATGGGTGATAACTGTAAAATCGTGTCAGGAAAAGCTCGTTTTGTTAAAGTGCGTTGGGGTGTACTTCTTATCACGCATCTGAGCACTTCATCAATTCTGATCGGCAGAATGACGTTTCGAATAAAAGGAGAAGACGAAGTCGGGAGAGTGCCAAGAGGTCGGTGTTTTGCCGACTGTGAAGATTGCTGAGTCGAGGCGCAAGCACTTACGTCGGTCGACGTCGGATCGAAAAATCGGTCTACATCGGGTCGGGAGAAATACGGTTCCAATATAGGTGTAGCCTAAGTCTGAAATATTCGTTCCTGGTTGGCTTTGGTCAAAATTGTTCTGAAATTGTTCTATTTTCTTCCAACCAGCTGACAACTCACCCTAGTCAAACTTGTGCGAGCAATGGATAACGAGCCTTTTACGTGCATTACCCAGCACGGTGGACCGGCGAGGATTCGAACCCCCCCTTCCCCTTGAAAGGCAGAACAACCCACACTACCGAGACCAGTCTATCTCTAGTCGATATATTGTCGGGAAGCAAGGTAGGAATTTAATAATAATATATAAATAATAAATGTCTTTATTCATCACAATCAACCGAGTGTACATTCGATATATAGTATATGATAAGAAAAAAGATTTATGATGAAATGGTGAAGTGTCAGCTTGAGCTGTTTTTGAACTTCACCAGTAGGGACAACCAAAGTAAAAAAATAAACAATTTACAATTTAGGATACATTCAAATACATATAGGTATCTAGTACATCGTGGTAGTAACCAAACCTTGTGTCCTTCCTTGGGCTTAAATTAGCTCAGATACTCTTAGTGATAACCAGGATGGAATCAGTTGGTAAAAACACAAATATAAACTGTATTGATTCACACATTCACTCAAAACGACAATCATTCATTATGAACCTATACTTTCAAAATAAACACTCAACATCACTGAATATACATGCCCGAGGGCATAATGGCTTTACTGACTACATTTTTGTTTATCTCTCGATGTCTTAATCGTTCGAAGACCTATTTACTAATCCCCCATTTGAGCCACGACATTTATTATATAACACATTCGATTTGCTGGGTATGATGTTTGCCGAAATAATTGAACGTGCATCAACCCAAGTTAATGAATGTGTATATGTATGTCAATGTTGCGACCTTATCAAGAAGGTTTTTCATTAAGGCTTTTCATACGACAATATTCCAGATTAAATTTCGATGAAAACTGGGAGCAGTATATTTTTCATGAAAATACCTAATTCTAGGGGAGTATGGGCACCAGCTCAACCCACCAAACCCGTTACGCAATCCTGCATACCCGTTTCATTTATTACCAGCAATGACGTAGCTCTCGTGTAAACACTTTGTGCTGTTTCCATGTTAATTCCGGGCATAATTAAATAGCTATGCCCGCTGGCTTTTAATTGATTTGCTTCAATTAATATAACCGGGTTAAATCGGGTTGTACATGCGGTATACCCTAGTAATATACCTCGAGGAAAAATCACCTGATACCATCGATCGCCAAACAGAGAAGGAGAGCTCGCAGAATCGATGATATCTGCGAGTGGCAATTACCATTTGCACTGAACGTTTCTGCCTGGACTCTGATGTACCCGCCAGTGGCATGTAATCTGGAAAGCTCGAAGTAGATGGCCTTAGATAAGATGGAGGTATAATGTCAGCTGTCATTTTCCATTAATTTGATACGAATGTCATTCACTTTGTATTTATCAATCCATCAATAGATGCTTCGACAGCTAGTCATCATCTCATTCCAATATTTATCTTCCAAATATGTGGAGTAACTAATTGTGACAACCAGTTTATTTTGGATTATTAAGTTTGTTGGACCCACAGAACATATATAACTTACAGAGTTCTATGGTTTGACCCCAAATCCGATTACATGGCTTCGATAACTCACTAATCAACTCAATGATGTAGGGAAATTTCGAAAAAAAAAGGCGATTATACCTATCTGAAAACACGTTAGCCGCATGTTCATTTAGCTCACTGAAAGTGGGCTTTTTCAGTGGGCCGGGACGAAAAATTTTACGGTACGCTAGTGTCATTAGCTTATATACTTACATCCTAAAATATGTTGAATAGGGTTTTCTATAAATCGCGAATTTGTTGTTCATTTCCTTAGCAGAAAGAAAAATAACGCTTGTTTTGTGATAATATTTGGATATTTTTAGTGGAACATTGAATGTTCCTGAACTATCTGTGGTTTTCATCATGCATTCATGGTTTATTACACGTCCATAAATGCTTTTTCGTGCTGTTACACCTTTCCGTGTTCGGATGCCTCTTCCACGGAACTCGTCGTGCACTCACGGAAAAAGACAATTTTTTCGATTCTTAATGAAATGTAATATTACCGAGTAGGAAACAATTTAAATTTTATTTATCTTGAGATACTAATCGTTTTATTTTTCCGTTAGAAAAGTAAAAAAGCTCCGAAATTCTAATATGTTTTCACTGATATTCCTTCTCTTGAAGATGCTAATTTGATTGGCGGAACCTGCGGAGAGCGCTAATTTCGTGTCGGTGGTGTTACAGTTAAACAAAACGCATCTTTTCCTATGTGAAGAGGTAATGTACTTCAATGTAAGAGTTTGAAAAAATATCACTTTTTATTGATATGTTCGAGAAAGTTGAAGTAAAAAATGTGTTTTTAGAAAACAAACTTGATTGTTTCTCAGTTGTTCAATTTCAATTTCCGAGATGGAAAAAAATGGAATAAATACAAAAATAGTTTCGCCCAGAATCACAAGCCAGAAGTGATGAATACATTCAGATTATATTTATTGTACTATTCATCTAACATCGAATTTATAGAACAGACAAAATCGATACATTCATCAGTTGAAAGCTCCATTCACATCTCAGAGTTGACCTTTTCTGCATTTCCAATAACTTTTTTCCCTCTAGTGATATTGAATACATAATTCTCAATAAGCTCATATTTTCCTCTTTTATCAACCTCAATTATTAATTCATAATCTCCTTTGAGGTATAGGAACAGGAAGAAGAATTGAAGACCCCCAAATACGCTTCGAAACCGAAAGGAAGAGAACTTTGTTCAGAGCATCAAAGGCAATTCTCAATTCGAGTTCTTTCGGTGTATAATCTATACCTTCATTTCCTTTGTGTTGGTTTTGCGGAAATCAAATCTGAAATACGAGTAGGAAAGCCCTTCGCAGAACTACTTTATCTTTGTAGGTTCGGTGTTTGACAGAGTCATTTGTGGAATCAGTTCAGTGGAGATATAGGAATGCTTTCGTGAAAATGTTGTAGAAGGTATTGTCAAAAGCAAGGAATATGATGATCAGAACGTTGGTATAGTTTCAGATTTTTTATTGTTAGTATAGTAATAGTATATAAAACCGAGAAAAAAAATGGATCAGTTTTTTCAAGAAAGAAATGGTGTTTGAATTTCACTCACATTCATTACAAATAATTTCATGAAATGAATGGGAAATAAATATTCACAATATTAATTTCATCACATTTTTTTGTTTCAAGTAGGCATATCAAACTCATGGAGCTTTCAACAAATGTCATTATATTTTCATTGGTTAATGAGATTTGGATGGGTAGGAGTTCAAATATAATGTTTTATGTCAAGTTTACTTTATTACCCACACGGTCTATGAAGATACACATTTTTTTTCTGCATGTTAACTTTTCAGTTTTCACCGTTTTTCCTCATCAACCACATACGATAAAATGAAATTATCAAATCGATCATCTCACATATCTATGTATCTCGGGTATGGATGTAAATGAGAAATGCTTTGATGACTGAACTATTAGCGCTATTTTTGACAGTAAAAATGGACTGGCCTTGAAATGAGTTTCCAACTGATCCAGTTCGTTCCGTCGCTTAGGCATTTCCGTGTGCAAACTCTCAATCACACCCCGTTTCGACGATGCAATTTTGTCGCTGCAACTTCTCGCGGCGACTTGTCGCTGCGAGATTTGTCATGTAGCTGTCAGTTTGCTTTGCCAATATTGAAAAATAGCACTGAATGTTACCAAGATGAACGTCTACATTATCACAACTGATATATAATTTCATTCATTTCTAATAATTGATATTGTGTTTAAATCACCTTATTACTCAACTTGATTCCTCAAGTCTCGAAAAATAATTGAAATGTTCAAAATCAACATCAGGATTCATGCAACTCGAAAAACTTGCATGAACAGATGCAATTTTCTGGAGTTGCAGCGACAAACTTGCAATGTCGAAACAGGCTTTTATATTGACAATAGTGACATATGCCATTTGATGTGATAAGTGATTAATATGAATAGTGGTAGAGATTATCTTAAGCCTTTTATTTCGGCTTCTTTAACAATTGTTTCGAATTATAACCATTTTTTATTATCAACGTTTGTATTCAGATCACAATAATGGGCAGAAAATAAGGCAGAATATACATTTCTCTAAACTTTGGGGGGCCTTAGAAGGAGGAGCGCCACGTAAGTACGAAATAATCAGGCACATGCGCAGACAATGGAACAAATTGGATCAATTAACGTCTAAAATGAAACGTTTACTCTGATGAGCGACAGATGCTATGCTTGAAAAATGCTCAGAAGTGATCAAGGAACCACCTCAATAGTAACTCAAGAACTTCGATGTTGAAATCAAATGAAAGCATTCATGCATTACATTTAGTAACTTATAAACTTTATGTTTTGTTCCCGAGTCGTCTTTTCTTCCTCAATTTTTCAATGGTACAATATCACAATATCTCAGTCGAATAAAACTCACCAAGTTCTTCTGAGAAGAGAATGTTCGTGACATCTTGTTTGAAAGGTCTTTCACTTATGAACCTAACAGTGGAATATTTTTGAAAAGCGAATCAGCTGTTTCGAATGAGTTATAAGGAGTTCTATTTTGATTTCAAAATCTCCAAATCAATGCTCCATATCATATCAAATCATTTCAGTAAGTAGGCTAAATGTTCACCATCGGATTTTTGACAACAAAGAGATCTGGTTGACAATATACCTTGCTGGGTGGTTTTGGTTCGGACTCTCACTGTCTATATACTGTTATAAAACTTGAGGTGTAAGAAATGACAATAAAACCAATAAATTACGAAAAGTGAAATTCTGAAAAAGAATTTAGTGGAATAAAGCACTCAAATCCAAATAAAAGATTGAAATGAATTTTGGTCAAAGAAAAAAATTTAATCGATCAATAAAATAATATGGTGGTGAAAAATTGAAATGTTGGGTATGTAATAGTAAAATCACACCAAATGAAGAAATGCACGTCGTTCCCCAAACATGGGGAATTAGGGTCTTTATTTCGATTAACCTCGAAATATTGTTTGTACTCACATGAAGACGATTGCCGATACCAGCGAGCGAAACGTCGAGTACACTCAACTTGAAACTTGGTTCCAACATTTTGTTCAATTTTTTTTTCCATTTTGATTTGATTGTTTTTACTATTTCATAGTCAACATTTTCATTTTTTTGTCATCTCTGATCAGAATCTATATCAATCTTTTATTTGGATTTGAGTGTATCAATTGAATAAATTATTCTTCTGAATTCCATTATTCGTATCTCATTGGTTTGATTAACATTTTTTTATGAGTTTTTGTAACTGGTTTCAAAAGAGTTAATAGACAAACCAGTATCACTCAACAAAGAAATCTGTTTTCAAATTCATTTCTAGCAGTAAGAGCCATTTTTGAAGTACATTGCTTCAAACATCCTCATTGCTCGTCTTTATACAGATTTCATGCATGCCTACGAATATTCTGAAGACACCATATTAGGTGATCTAGTAGGTCATTCTGAAAGAACACGCCTGCCTAGCACTCAATTTAGGACTGATCTTTCATAGACAGTCGGACAACAAAACGACGATTGACACGTCATTTGCTACATTTTTTCAAATAAACTGAATGACATTCTTATTTTCCACATAAAACTGAGCGATTTGTATATTTGTTGAATAGGAACCATCTGAGGCAAAAATATGCAACTATTGATGGCTATTAAAGCACAAAATGGGTAGGTTACGATACGAGTCGAAGGCGAATTTCTTGAAAACCATTTCATGAGAGTTGCATACGCTTTTTTTCTACGACCAACAAATCAGATGGTGATTTTATCAGACATAAATAAATTGTCCACATAACTTTCCATAAATGGATTTCATGGGCTTCAAATCTTTGCTCACTTCCATGGCCTAATTGATTATTTCGGGTGCTGCTTACGGAAATTTCATATCTAATGATCCACTATTTTCATCGAATGTTTCTATTGAAAATCAAATTTTGACAAATATGATGAAACACTCCTTATGGTAACGTTAAATAAAATCGAAAGTGTATCGTAATGAATAGTCGTTTCATGAAGAATCTCATTACGTCATGGGTTATGACCAATAACCATACTATAAAACTGGAGTATAAAACAACAGAAGTCACAGAAATCACGAAAATATTCATATTATTAATAATGGGAGGTCCTGCAAAAATAGCGTATATATCATGAGAATAAAGTGCGATTTGATCCCCCAAGAGTTTTTCCTTCGCTAACACTCCACTTCCGCAATTGAATTACCCGTTTCTTGTTTTAATAATCCACTATCTTCACTCTAGAGCTGCTTGCCTTTCAACAGTGCACATTTCTGTGAGTAAATAGGAAAATGACTGAAGTTGAACCAAACAATAAAAGAGAGTACAGCTTATCCAATCCATCTTGGCACACAATCTCTGTGAAGTATACTGAAATAAAAAAATACCTATTATATGTGTTCAATTTGTTGAAATTCTTTCCCAGGAGGTGTTTTTTTTGTCGTCATTTTGTTATTTGATAGAATTTCTAATTCATTACTGAAACGACATAGTGGAAATTATATATCATGAAAGAATAAAATAGAGTTTGGGAAATAGAATCAAGTTTTGATTTTCAACCTATCTGATTAAGGCTCTTCAATCCCAAATTACAAGAGGAGTGGAATAATGATGATATTAAAAAAATATTTCTGTACATTTTATATTCATATCTTTTGATGAATTCAATACTGACTATTACTTATGAGCAACGATTTTTCAAGCTTGAAGGAACCGTTGATGCATTCCAAACCCATGACTTGGATATACCTGAATCGAATTTAAAAGTGACACGGAAATTAGTTCAAATGCATAAATATGTTTTTCTACAAACGTGTTAAAAATGCCATTTTTAGCACTCCATAGAAGCCTTAAAAATGTCACTTTAAGGCACTGAGTGCCTTAAAATCACTTTATGGCACTGAGTGCCTTAAAATGTTTATGGCACTGCTGTCAAAAGTGAATTGTCAGATTTTGAAAGCAAACGTCAAAATATTCAGATTTTATTTATTAACATTAATACTATAATTTTTCCAATTTGACAAATTAATTTCTTGCACTACTGTTTTACCATTTTTCATGGCTAAGGAAGAATGACGCGTAGAAATAATTGAATTTCCAGTCGAAGTTGAGGCCACAGTTTCTTCGGATGATTGTTGTTGGATTGATGTTGTTGGTAATGTTCGCTGCACCGTCAGCAGTTTTTGGGCAATCAAATTCTTATTTTCCAAAGAATCCTCGATGTACCCCTCAGCAACGGTAGAAAATCTCCACCCCCATGATGCTTAATTGTCGTCAAATTTACGCCAGCATCGGCAAGTAAGGTCGCTGAAGACCGGCGAAAACAGTGTCCCGTATAAAGTTTCGGATTTGGAAGTTCCAGAAATATTGCTATAGCAGCAGGAATTTTTTCAAACGAAATAATTCCAACCGGATTTCTGGTACATTTACCTTTCACGTATTTCAAGAAAAATCGCCTGTGTCCGACATTTGCTGGTCGAAGAGCCACATATTTTCGATAAAGATCCAAATAATTTTTTTCAATAATAGTAAAACTTCGTGAAACATTGGTTTTAGTATCTGGTATTTTAATAATTAACGAAGTACCCATATCTTCCACATCGTCAACAGTCAATTGACAAAGCTCCTCCCTGCGGCAAGCACCAAATATTTCTACAATCACAACTACTTTCATTAGAAGATACTCATCGTTTAATGTAGACTTCAAAAACTGGTCAATTTGGACTCTAGTCAAGATTTTAATTTTTTTTTGGCCGATAACCTTCTACTTGACGCTTTAAATACGCGATAAGCTCAAAATATTTGCTGATATCTACATCGCTATTTATACGTAGCATAGATTTGATCATCGAATAATTTGACCACAGAGATGATGCCTTCCATACCTTTGCTTTCTCCTCAAAATAGTCCAGAAATACATTTTCACTATATTTTCCAGAAACGCCTTTCGCTTTACACCATTCCTGAAACTTATTATAGGCAATATCGTATTGAACCCTGGATTTTCTCGGCAACAAATCGAGGGTTGCTCTATTGGCCGCCGCCTCTATGTCTTCAAATGGATCATTTTCATTACTTTCTTCCATTTTAAGAAAAATCTACAACCTCAACTGCGTTTTGAATAAAACTAACAAACGTCTGACAGATGCATCAAAACATTCGTAAACAATTAAATCAACAATGGTTGCTAAGGTCCGTAATATACGATGCAATTTTTAAAATTATCTCCTTTGGATGTATTAATACAGGTTTTTAAAATTTAATTCAAACTGTATAATTACTTTATTTGAACGTTTGTAGAAAAAATATTGTATGATATACGTGTTAAGAGTACCTTTTAAGGCACTCATGTGAATTGCAGAATTCGCTTCACTCATTCTGCAAACCTTCACATGCGTGCCTTAAAAATGTACTCTTAACACTTATATCATAAATAACTATTCCCCACGACTTCAATCAACTTAAATTATACAGTCCATGTGGCCTTGTGGTTAAGATGCCAGCCCTTTGACACCTACTTTATTGTCGTGGATTCGAGTCTCACCCAAAACCACTTTCCTTTGGTTTTTTTGATTTGACATTACTAATTTGATTTGTTTTGTTCAATATTGGATTGAATGAAGTTGCTTTCCTTTGAGTTTTTATAAATACCGGAAGAATACTCTATATCTAAAATTGATTATCAATATGAAACTTGAAAGAGAGTCCTGAAATATTTACCTGGTCGAAGAAAAAATCAACAGTACAACTCGAATGGATTTTGGCCATATCGCCCTCGAGCACTCGCCTATGGCATCGTGCCCTAACTTCGTCCTCGTGCGTTATGGCCACTATACCCTTGTTGTACAAACTATTATTCCGCATTAGTAGGTACTGTCAATGAGCCGTCAAACCCGTGATTCCTGTAAGATTTACAAATGCCATTATTGATTGCTCCTTCCTATTGTTATTATTTTTACTGACAAAAAAAGAGATTTTCCAGGCAACTAAATATACTAATTGTGTCTTCACAGTTCACACAACAATAATTTCCATTCAACAGTTATATCATGAATTGTAAGTATTTATTACAAAAATTACATTGCAGCAACTTTTCTGGCCCACGCCATTAAATCTATATTCATCAATATTCAGTTGCAACTACCCCTCTAGGGACTGTCAGCTGTCAGGTTGCTGTTAAGGTGAATTCATAATATTTTATCCACGATCCGTTATTTACATATTGTTTAATAAAATGGGTGGTCGTAGGAAAAATAGTGTAAATCTTTCTGTTGAGTTCTTGGGGAGTAAATTGACATTTACGTGCATAATTGCTATAATTTTTGATGAAAAGAAAACTATGTTTCGATAATTTTTAATGGCCCTGGTACAAGCCTCATCAAATGAAAGTTGAATCATGATGAACAACTGATATTTTTCATTTGTCACTTTGAATTACCGTAGCAACAAAGAAAAAATAAATATTTCAGTCAAAAAACTACCTGACAAAACTAATTTTATGACCTCTTCCAGCCAAGTTTCTGACAAAGTAGAGGGAAACCGAAAGCTGTCTTCATTGGAAAACATTTAAGCATCTACAATTAATTTGGAGAATGCAACAAATTGTACGTACAATATTAATATTAATAATAATCATTTTATTCATATGTATTTGATATTAAATGTTTCTTCATGTTAACTTCTGGGTTTTTCCGCACTAGTAGAACGAAATAGTATTCCTAACACTTGCGTAAAGTGACTTTTCAGCACGCGATTGCTGCAATCTTTTTTATTTCAGCTTCAAATAACATTTTCATGATAATATTATAGCATAAATAGCTATAGAAATATATTTTAATATTATTATTAAGTACTTGAGGTACTTGAGTCTTCTGAAAAAGGAAATTTTTGAGATATGAATGACTAACTCATTTTTCGAAACTATAGAAAAAAAATTGTGAAACAATTTAACCTCTAGTTGGCAAATTACATTTACACAGAATTGCAATATCGACATGATATATGTTATGCCATTAAAATCGGATATGTGTAATGCTTACTTGAAACCCAAAATGTATTGATATTAATCTTGAAATTAATCATTTCTTCATATGAATATTAAACAGTATTATACTTTTTTCCAATATATTACTAGAAAACTTCATTTTTGACCCCTAAACAAGGAACATGGTAATATTCCTCCCGACGAAAGAGATATTTTATTTCGATTTATCAGGAAGATGTTGTGAAGCAATTTTGACTCTTTTGGCGAGTCGTCTTAGCTGCACTCAATTCCGAAACTTAGAAGGGTAAACAACGTGACATGTTATGACAACTCTTATTCGTATGTTACCAAAAATGTAAGACTTATAATTTGTCATAAAGCCGCATATAGTTTCACAACTTTCTACAGTTCTTTCTCAAATTATAAGTAAGTATAAGAAGAAATGTGAATTTTCCGCCCACCTTCCTCCAAATTAAACATTTCCTGGCCTCATTCTAGGGAGCAAAGTCGTACTAGGAAATAATTTAATAGAGCTACAGCAATACGCTATGTTCATGATTCCGCAGAAGTTGCCTGTGAGTCCCGGTACCGCAACGAGTTGGTGCACCGCTCACTGATCATGATAGATTTGTAGGCATTGTAGGGGTTGGTTCGAATTCCGGCGTCGACAGCTTTTTTCTATCATTTTAATTCTTTTTTCTTTATTTTGTAGGTTCTCCTCATTCTCGGACTTTTACGGTCATCTTATACTGTACCTAATTCTTAGTTTTAGTTCTTTGTTCTTTGATGTTTTTTAGTTCAGTTTCAAAAATAAATTATTCAAAAATGGCTTGTTATTTGAGGGGCCGAGGGGAAACCATATGTATAACATGGAGGTAAAGTTCCTCTTCCTCCCTTGAATGATTACTTGTAAGAAAAAGTAGCACTCACCTCCTTATACAAAAAGCTATTGGATATTCAAGAAAGAAAATACTTCTCTTCCCGCTCTTCCGTTTCGCGTCGGGTATCAAACGTGAAAAAGCGTCATTACTCGACATTCTACTTTTTCTCCAATCATATAAAAGTCATCATTGCCGTGGTTATTGCCACTGGACCTAAAACTTATTACTGAAGAGTAAAAGTAATTTGCATTTTCTGAGTTTGAGAAGAAACCAGCATGTATAGTTCGGGGAGATTCCTTCATGTGTCTCGCCAAAATACCACTTTTCCCCTTAATATCAGAAGAAACTATTTGATAGCTATATAACTATTTTGGAACTTCATCACTTTGTTGGAGACTGCCCGATGCCCTCAATAAACTCACTCAGGTTTCGAGCAGAATTTCTCCAATTTCACCTAAGCAGGATTCACCAAAATAATTCTTCGTATAAATTCAGAAAAAAACAAAGCGATTCCGGACCGCTGAGAACATTTCAGCGTTGTTATAGCAGCGGTTCTCTTGAGAGCTATTTTCCGCAACTCAATATTAGGTATTTTAATAGCCCGCGGCAAAATTCGAGGCAATTTCATCTTTCATTTGAGTCGAATATTTACATTTACATTAGAAATCAGAATTCGTGGAACCAGAGAAGCCAATTTAGCTATTTTGCAAAATGAAATTATCGAACCGAGCGCCATTTCTAGTTTACATAGAGATGAAAAAATTCTGTGACAGTTTTGCATTCGGGTATAAATTATTGAAACTGTGAAGTTCCATTCCCAATGAGAAAATAAGGAATTAGGAGTGATTGAGGAATAAAATTATGATAAGGTGAGATGGACATCATATTTTTTTTATCCATCCGGCAGTCGAATATTTTTTTCGCCAATTTTTTCAAGTCAATCTTTGGAAGGAAAAATCCTAAGCTAAAACAAATCGTAGTAGATATGTAAAAAATTACGCCCAGCGTACTCGTCCGTACTTCCACATGAAGTTCAAGTTCAAATTACAAAAATTATAAAGGCATATTGTTTTTAATGAAGGTGACAAGAAAATTGAACGGATGGATTTTGAAATGTGATAAAAACCAAGTGTTCACACTATGTCCACTAAAACTTTTAAAAAAATTCTTAGATTTCAATGCATTGAGTCAAAATTATTAGATTTTGAATACTTACGGTGGTTTTTTGGATCTTGTTATAAGTGATATGTCTGTTGAAGTGAAAAGGGAGTCATTTTCATAAGGCACTGAGGACAGCCATCAACCTTCACTCAATATTGAATTTACTACAAGATAATTCAACTCTCATCCCGTTCTCCACAGTAATGACTTGAATAAGCCGTTTCATTCCAGGAAAGCGAATTTTGTAGACCTTTATCAGACGCTTGCACAGGTGAATTGGAACTTTCTACTGAACATGGATGATATTAACGAGATGGTAGATGTATTTAACAACAAACTTTACTCGATCTAAGACTCATTTGTGTCTCGCTTCAGACCGAGCAATCGTAAATTTCCCAACTGGTATACTTCTGAAATTATTTATTGCTTGAAACTTGAGAATTATTACGTGGCTCGTTACAAAAAAGCAGAAGCAACATATGCTAACAGAACTTTTTAGAATTAAGCAGTTATATTAAAAACAAAACCAGACTGGCTTTCGCCAATCAATATATCGAGGGAAACATCTGTAATGACCCAAAAAGTTTTTGGAACTTTATTCAAAGTAAAAGAGGTACGAGCAGAATTCCTAATAGAATGCTTTCAGGTGATACCCATTACGATACACCTTAGGATATTGTCGATTGATTTGCCTACCATTTTCGTAATGTTTTTTCACCAAGAATACATCAACCTTTCTCTTACCAACAAATAATATTTCCTTAGTAGAACTCTCAGTTACTGAGATACAAACGGCACTAGGTAAATTTACAAATGAAATGACCACAGATTATAATCTTATACCAAGTTTCTTACTGAGACAATCTTTCTGGACACATGGAAACGAACAAAAGTGTGCCCCATACTCAAATTCGGGAATGAAGGTAATATTGAAAATTATAGAGCCATTTTCGATTATCTGTAACTTTGCTAAGACATTCGAAATGTCTGTTCACCAAATAATAAAGCCACAGGTTTAACCTTTGAAAAAGAGTTCCACTGCAACTAATTTAGTCACTATTAAACAGATACTAAGGGTCAATATACATACGGACTTCGAAGGCATCGATCATACAATTTTATTACATAAGTTAGCCAGTATCGGATTTAGCCATGGACTCACGTCTCTTATACAGGGTGTCCCAAACTCAATGGCCTATTAGACATTTCTAGAAAACGGGACATAGGATTATTTTGAAAATTTGAATTCTTGGGTAATTAGTTCTGTTCTATCGATCTAAAATATTTTCAGCGCTGCGACGTTGCCGCTTATATTGAAAAGTAGCAACAACTTTGATATTTTAAATGAGACACCCTATATATTATTGCATTTCTCGCTTAGTTATTGCTTTCCGATTATTTTTGTATAATACTTCTCTATACCTATCTTTAGTGGTTTTCGAGAAATTCATTGATTTCCTTATTTTTTGTGCGAAACGTAGCTTTAATCAAATGCTTATTAGTGTGGTATTTGGATTCGAAGACAGCTGAAATTTTGAATGTAGTTTGACAATGCCCTGTGTATTAGTTGTGTCTAAGGAAATTTTTTCTCCATTATACAGGGTCGTTCACAATTTGTGATTTTACCGATACATACAAAAGTGGTGAAAAGTGCATTTTTTCAAATGGAACATCCTGTATATTATCGAAAATCCTGAAAGACAATTGATGTTCCTTTCAAATGATGTGTCATGTTCCTATACCTAAATAGTCAGGTTTCCGAAATAAATACAAGTTTATATAAAAATTGTATTATTTCGACATAATTTGTATTAGGTGGCTATGAAATGTCATGGAACATGTCATTATGAAAATTCGACAATTAATGCATCAATAACAAAACGTTTGCGCTTTCAATAACGTAAATTTGATTAGAAAAGAATAAAAATGGAAATTGTTTATTCTTCATGGTCAGTGTGATCAAATTATAGCAAGAACATGCAAAATGTTCTGTTTCATTTACTTCTTGGTGCGTCAATATTCCCAAACACAGCATAATTCCGTTCAATTCTCCTGAATTTTCTTCTATCCATATGCGGTAAATTTGGATAAAGTTCATTGAATTTTCTGATGCATGTTCTCGAAACAATTCTTTGGCACTCACCGTGAATATAAAACAAATTTGAAATATCTACATTTGAATATGCATTATAATCCATTTTCAATACTTTCTTCTGACAGACACACTATGAAAATCACTGCTCTTCTAACTTAAAGTTTGTTTGGCCATGAAAAATAATCAATTTCATCAAAACTTCATTTGCATTGTTTTCGCCTTCCATTTTGATTCTTTTCTAATCAAATTTACGTAAATGACGTTTCATTATTGATGCATTAATTGTCGAATTTTCATAATGACATGTTCCTAATACAAAATATGTCAAAATAATACAATTTTTATAGAAACTTGCATTTATTTCGGAAACCTGACTATTTAGGTATAGGAACATAACACATCATTTGAAAGGAACTTCAATTGTCTTTCAGGATTTTCGATAATATACAGGATGCTCCATTTGAAAAAATGCACTTTTCATCACTTTTGTATGTGTCGGTGAATTCACAAATTTTGAACGACCCTGTATAATGGAGAAAGAATTTCCTTAGACACAACTAATACACAGGGCATTGTCAAACTACATTCAAAATTTCAGCTGTCTTCGAATCCAAATACCGCAATAATAAGCATTTGATTGAAGCTACGTTTCGCACAAAAAATAAGGACATCAATGAATTTCTCGAAAACCACTAAAGATAGGTATAAGGAAGTATTATACAAAAATAATCGGAAAGCAATAACAAAGCGAGAAGGGCAATAATATATAGGGTGTCCCATTTGAAATATCAAAGTTGTTGCTACTTTTCAATATAAGCGGCAACGTCGCAGCGCTGAAAATATTTTAGATTGATAGAACAGAACTAATTACCCAAGAATTCAAATTTTCAAAATAATCCTATGTCCCGTTTTCCAGAAATTTCTAATAGGCCATTGAGTTTGGGACACCCTGTATCTTCATATCTTGAGCATGGAGACAATTATGTTTCGTACGATGTACAATGGTTTCTTCGGTTCTGTTCATCACAACATCTGTAGTACCGCAAGGGTCGAATTTGGGACCACTTTCGTTTACTTCATTAACGACTTAACGAATAAATTGGAATGTGGTCATCACAGTAGCAAATTGTCCACTATCCTATCGAATATTCATTATGAAAATATTAAGAGACTCATTTTTTATCTCTTATTCAATTAAAAACCGTGTAGTTCATCTCTAATTTGAAAAAAATACACCATTCGACACTGAATCGTGAAATAGTGCTCTTCGTTAAATAGTATTTTGTGATTTACTGTTGTATCATATTTGAACAATGGATAAGGATTATGATATATTTCTTAAAAAAGGCGCGAAAAAGTTATCGTTTTTCCAAGAATAACCCAGATACATTCCGTACGCCAAGGAGCGAGAGAATCTTTGAAATATTAGTAAAATATATGTATCGAATATTCATCCGCTAATAATTTATTGATAAAAGTATTAAATCTTCATTGAATATATTTTTGAGCTTCATTCCTGAATATCGTAGGAAGATGTTTTGAATCTGTTCAACTTTGATTACTATCTGAATCTATATTGAATATATTTCGATCGTTCTCTGAATCAGTTTTGAATCTTCATTGAATACATCTCTGGTTTTTCGGGCTTGAGGGCCGTGTGGTGGAATTTTGACTTCCGGAGCTTTCGGCTACATCTGCGGCAGCCATCTTCAACGGCGTGGTCTTAGCTGAACTCCTCTATGTGAGTTTAGTACTACTGATTGAAAATCTGAAATTGACTCGTTATTATTTTTCGGTCCGCCATCGTTCTGTTGGTCGTCCGATTCCCTGGTTCTATCTGGCTTCGTCTTAGCTGTTCTTAGAACTGGATACCAAATTTTGTTCAAATTTAGTCCCTCTTCCTTTCTATTGAAGTTATCTTTGTGCTTATGTATCTCAATCGCTTCCCGGTATAAGCGAGTGGAGTAATGCGTCGTCGTTGACAGAATTGAAGTTTTGTCGAATTGTATATTATGGTTGTTCAGAAGGGCGTGCTCAGCTACAGCTGATTTGTCCGTTTGTCCCAACCGACAATTTCGACTGTGCTCACTGATTCGAGTCTTAAAACTGCGTTTGGTGGTTTCTATATATACTTTTCCACATGAGCATGGAATTCTGTATACCCCAGCATTGGATAGCGGATCTCTTGGATCTTTAGCTGACCTCAGTTGTTCCTCTATTTTCTTTGTTGGTTTGTATATTGTTTTTATATTGTGCTTTTTCAATATCTTTTCAATGCGATCCGTGGTACCTCTTAGATAGGACAAAAAAGCGGTTCCTGAGAGTGGAGTCACAGTCTTCGTTTGTGGGTGTGGATTTGTAGTTGTCTTGGGTCGTATTGCTCTGTCTATCTCTTGGTTACCAAAATAGAGAGATAGACAGAGCAATACAACCCAAGACGAGTCAATTCCAGATTTGCAATCAGTCGTAGTAAACTCACATAGAGGAGTTCAACTAAGACCACGCCGCTGAAGATGGCTGCCGCAGATGTAGCCGAAAGCTCCGGAAGTCAAAATTCCAGCACACGGCCCTCAAGCCCGAAAAACCAGAGATGTATCAACACCGGCCGTAAAAGCCTACATTCTTCATTGAATATTTGTCAATTCTTCATTTCTGAATATATTTCGAGAATAGTTTCAAAGTTCATCTGATAAATCTCGAATAAACATTACATATATGTTGAATATTTATTTTGAAATATTTTGAAGACCTTCTGATCTTTCTTTGAATCAGTTTTGAATCTTCATTGAATATTTATCAATTATTCATTTCTTTACATATTTTTTGGAAATATTTTCGAACTTCATATCATTTATTTTGAATATTCATTGCATATTCGTATATATTTAACAGTAATTTTGAAATATATGAGGATGTTGTGAATCACTGCTTTTAATGATCTTTGAATCTTCCTTCAATAATTTTTCAATATTATCCATTCAAAAACGTATTTCTATTGCATATTCTTCGAATATCCAGTACATACCAGTTGAATTTTCATGACTATATCTATTGTGGGGATTTTTTAAAAATAATATGAAAAATTGTTCACTTTTTTTAATAGATTCTGAATCATCATTACTGAATTCATTTCGAAAATATATTTGATTTGAAAATATATTCAGAAATATTGATTTGCGGAATGTTTTCTTGAATCAGTATCGAACATTTTGTTGTAAATAATCGTCGAAAATTACACTCGGGAGGGTGGGGTCTGGGGGGGGGGGGAAGACGCGAGTTCACATTATGTTCTCAAGGTAGAGCCATCTTACATGTAACTAATGTATACTCAGTTAACCATTTCAAATTGTGAGGAGGACAGAAGTCATATCATTCGACCCCAGTCATCAATTAAGTCGGAACATTTGTCTTCAACATGTTCATAAATACTCGAAGACTGAAGGTACTGATATTCACCGAAAAATCAAGATTTTTCAATATGTGAAACATATTCAAAACATCCACTTGGAATACATTTTTAATTTATTACTAAAGCATTTGAAGGCTGAAACAGGTTCCTCGGAATGAAAAATGAATATTTCTTGAAATAATAAAACATACTCAAAGCATTTACTTCAAATTACCAACTTTTTTGAAGACCTGAAGTGGTTACAGTGAATGGAAAATATTGTTTTTTCGAAAATATAAAACATATTCGAAACATTTACTTTGAATGAATTCATAATTCATTTGAAGAGTCAAATTGGTTACTCTGATGAAAAATGAAGATCTATGAAACAAATCACCAAACCATAGAAATCTCTCTCTGGACCGAATTCCCAATCCTCATTTTCAGGCAAAGTATATATTTGGAATTTACTGTGCCACATACTGAAAGAGGACTTGCAGAATGCACTTCTTTTGCTGAAAATTCGAAGTTTGTTATAGAAACCGATGAATTCTTATGAAATGCGTCATATAATGTAAGTCATCATAGGGTACGTGACGCCGTATATTCTGAAGAAAACAGTTTTTTGTCTAAATAATTTTGAACGAGATAGATTTTTATTATTTGTTGGTTTGATTCAGTCAAGCAAAATCAAAATCCGTCCCCAACCGGCGATAATACATAATTCTGCATTTGCAGTTTCTAGTTATCTGTAATCCACTCAATGATATTGGTATATAAATACAAGTATTCTGTTACCTATCTGAACTTGTTTCTGTAATCTGTGGTAATTTCTTTCGTGTTAGTTCAATTTTTTTTTACCCTATAATTATTTTTTTTTCTTTTTCGAAATCGAAATTCCATTATTTCACTAATTTCGATTCAAAATATATTGCTGTTGTAAATGAGGGAGATATGTCTGTTTTCCCGAATACATATGAATTAAACGAGTTATTTGTTTAAGCGTTGCCGCAAATGTAAAGCAAACAATGCGAGAATGAATTTCGCTGGAACAATAACACTAAATCAAATTGAGTATGCGGATGGAGCGAAATTCAGTAGGAAATGAGACGATGAATAACCATGAGTCGTAGTATTCAATTGCATTTTAATATTTGCCATTAATTCACTCCACTGATTAACCCTAGTCGGTTGAATTGTTAGTTATGTAACAGCTTCGATTTATGCGATTTTCAGTAAGCCCAGCAATATTTCGTTTCATTACTAAGCGAACGTAGCGATTTTTTCTCTACTTCTTAAAAGTCTGCCAATACTTTGAGAATGAGAGTAATGGGTTCAAAACCAGGCGGCGGTAAACTTCGAATTATGTTTAATTATACAGGTTCGAACGTGAAAGGTCAGCAAACCATACAAACTTTGGGTTCCGTATAATAGTTTCAGCTCAGCTGGTTTACAATAACTCATAATTATTGAATAATCGGTGCATTAAAACTTTGACTGTGGAAGTGAAAACTTTCGAAAGAGATCAATTATGCCCATACAGAACTGACATCACTCGTATGCGTTTCACCAGCTACATAACCATATTCAAGGGAAGATATATGATTGATGATGAATATTATGAAAAAAGTCAGACCGTAGCACAGAGGCAATTGCTAGTGGTAAGTAGAAGCCTATAAATTTGTATATTGAATAAGAATCCAATACTTTTTGTTCAGTTGATGTATCAATGCTGAAATGCCATAAAGTATTATTAAATAGTTATTTATGATATAAGTGTTAAAAGTAAATTTTTAAGGCACGCATGTGAAGGTTTGAGCGAAGCGAATTCTGCAATTTACATGAGTGCCTTGAAAGGTACTATTAACACGTATATCATACAATATTTTTTCTACAAACGTTCAAATAAAGTAATTATACAGTTTGAATTGAATTTTGAAAACCTGTATTAATACATCCAAAGGAGATAATTTTAAATTGCATCGTATATTACGGACCTTAGCAACCATTGTTGATTTAATTGTTTACGAATGTTTTGATGCATTTGTCAGACGTTTTATTTAAAACGCAGTTAAGGTTGTAGATTTTTCTTAAAATGGAAGAAAGTAATGAAAATGATCCATTTGAAGACATAGAGGCGGCGGCCAATAGAGCAACCCTCGATTTGTTGCCGAGAAAATCCAGGGTTCAATACGATATAGCCTATAATAAGTTTCAGAAATGGTGTGAAGCGAAAGGCGTTTCTGGAAAATATAGTGAAAATGTATTTCTGGCATATTTTGAGGAGAAAGCAAAGGTATGGAAGGCATCATCTCTGTGGTCAAACTATTCGATGATCAAATCTATGCTACGTATAAATAGCGACGTAGATATCAGCAAATATTTTAAGCTTATCGCGTATTCAAAGCGTCAAGCAGAAGGTTACCGGCCAAAGAAATCAAAAATCTTGACTAGAGTCCAAATTGACCAGTTTTTGAAGTCTGCATTAGACGATGAGTATCTTCTAATGAAAGTAGTTGTGATTGTGGGAATATTTGGTGCTTGCCGCAGGGAGGAGCTTTGTCAATTGACTGTTGACGCTGTGGAAGATATGGGTACTTTAATATTTACATTAATTATTAAAATACCAGATACTGAAACCAATGTTTCACGAAGTTTTACTATTATTGAAAAAATTTATTTGGATCTTTATCGAAAACATGTGGCTCTTCGACCAGCAAATGTCGGACACAGGCGATTTTTCTTGAAATACGTGGAAGGTAAATGTACCAGAAATCCGGTTGGAATTAATTCGTTTGGAAAAATTCCTGCTGCTGTAGCAAGATTTCTGGAACTTCCAAATCCGAAACTTTATACGGGACACTGTTTTCGCTGGTCTTCAGCGACCTCACTTGCCGATGCTGGCGCAAATTTGACGACAATTAAGCGTCATGGGGAGTGGAGATCTTCTACCGTTTCTGAGGGGTACATCGAGGATTCTTTGGAAAATTGATTGCCCAAAAACTGATGACGGTGCAGCGAACATTACCAACAACATCAATCCAACAACAAACATCCGAAGAAATTGTGGCCTCAACTTCGACTGGAAATACAATTATTTCTACGCATCATTCTTCCTTAGCCATGGAAAATGGTAAAACAGCAGTGCAAGAAATTAATTTGTCAGATTGCACAAATTGTACTATTAATATTAATGTTAATAAATGAAATCTAAATATTTGACGTTTGCTTTCGAAATCTGACAATTCACTTTTGACAGCAGTGCCATAAACATTTTGAGGCACTCAGTGCCATAAAGTGACATTTTTAAGGCTTCCATAGAGTGCTAAAAATTGCATTTTTAACACGTTTGTAGAAAAAAGTATTTTAGGACTTTGGATAAGGCAAAAGTATATTGTTTATTATAGTTTAACCATTATATTGGACGTACATATGCTCTAAGCATTCCTTTTTGAGATTCTGCTAGCTATTTTAACGGTTTTCTGCGGTCTTGCCGTATAATATTTTTTTTACTTCTTGCGTGTATACGAAAACAATAAAATATTGATAAATAGTAATAACCCATGAATCCTATTTTGTTACAGGATCTAAGACAGAGTACTTTTCTATACGAAGAGATGAGCTCATCAATTGGTTGAAGGACTGTGAAGCTGAAACCTTTAAAGAAAAATGCGTTTATTCAGCAGACAGAGTAAAATCATTTGCTAAATCTGAGGACTTGTCGGAGGAATCTCATACAAAACTGAGAAACTTTTTAACGGAGTACAACAAAAAGTGGTCTTCCTCATCAAGGAACTCAACAACATTCCGCAATGAAAATTCGACTTGGCTAGATTCAGAAGTACAATTGTCCGTTGCTTTTGAACCTCATGCTGCACAAGTACCAAGAATAACTTCCAGTGGGAGACCAACTGCAGCATTTTCCAGTTCAAGTGAACGGACAAAAAGAATAAAAACAGAAATACTTCGCTCAGATTTCAGTCCAGAAGAATTGAGTTAAGCTGCACAAATGCAATTTCGAAGTGGAGGTAAATTGAAGACAGCAGAAGTACTGAAAAATGTTGTATTCACTACGCCAACTCGCGCTTCACGATACAAAAAAGCATTAGGTAAAGTTAAGGTAATACCATTTTCAGCAGATGACGCTTCGTCTATTTTTGTGGAAGTCAAATTGACAAAACTTCAATATAATGTTATCAGAGATGCTGCAAAAAATCACAAATCAAATCTCTAACCCGAATTATGGATCCATTACTATGGCCAAAAGAAGATGGTACCCGAGTTATTTGAGTATCAGTGAAGATAAAGCCGAGTGCCTCTCCAAAATTCATTGGACCACACTATTTCAAGATTATTTGAGTCACTAAGAGAAGTTTTCGAATCCCTAAAGCCAGAACAATATAACAATCTTTATTTAAAATCTAAGTGGGGGTGCGATGGAAGTTCTGGGATGAGTGAATATAAACAAAAGTTTTCTGATCCACATGCTTCAGATGCTAATATTTTTTTAACATCAAGGGTGCCAATTCAATCAATGAATGGCGATCCTAGTTCACTACATAAAATCATCATATAGCAACTTCCTCCACGAGATTTGGTCGACCTATTCGCATTCAATTCGAGCACGAAACAACTGCACTTTCAGCTATGGAACAGCAGTATGTTGGAAAACAAATATCTGCTTCACAACCTACAAAAATTGCTTCTCAACCGAATGATTTACTAATTCACAATAAATTATATTTTACAATGATAGATGGTAAGTTATGCAATGCTGTTACTCTGACAATTCGTCAACGCAGGGGTGTTACATTTGTGGCTTAACTTCACAAGATTTCAACAAAATTGATAAAGCTTTAGGAAAACAAATTGTGGATGAATCTAGATAGTTCGGATTATCGTCTTTGCATGCTTAGATTCGTTTCTTTGAGTGTATCTTTCTTTTTTCTTTCTTTGAGTGTTCATGTTTCTTATAAATTAGTAATTCAGCAGTGGCAAGCTCGAGGTTAAGAGAACCAAAAGACGGTTGCTGACAATGAGAAACGAATCCAAGAACTATTTCAAGAGGAAATGGGGCTCTTGGTTGATAGGCCAAAGCCTGGGTTTGAAAGCACTAATGATGGCGATATTGCAAGAAGGTTTTTGCAGATACAGTCGAATCGGTAATTGAAAAACTGGTATCTAGATGCCGAATCATTTTGTTAACATTATCAAGTGGCTATGGTATCGAAATTGAGGATTCTAAAGATTATTGTCTGGATACAGCTAGGAGATTTGGGGATTCGTATCCTTAGTACAATATGCCATCTTCTGTACATAAAATTCTGATACATAGTTCCAAATATTCTGTCACTTTATGATATCAATTGGACAGCTCGGGGAAGAAGCTCAGGAGTCCAGAAATTTTAGAAAATTGTGTTTTACAATCTTCTTGTTACATCAGATCCTTTAATTTCTGATTTAGAAAAATACCTAAGCAATTTAAACAATATCCTTTGGAAGTTTTAAAGTATTCAGATGAGCCCTTTGTAATACAAAAAGAAACCGAAAGCGATAGTGATAATGATGATGAAAAAATGTAAATGTAGACAAGAATTAAAGTTGTATTGTTTTTTTCTGGTAGTTAATGCACGTTTTTTTTATAACTATGCTATAGAATTCACATAATTAGATTTGTAGTAGAGTTTGTTTATTTTTATTGATTGATTTATATGTACATCGTTTCATTCAAGTGATTTTTTTTTAAATTTGTGATAGTTTAATTTTCCTCCAATTGCCTTGCATATAAAAGGGAGGGGTGGTGCCACTAAGTTAAAAATACACTTTTTTCAACCCCTTTCAGACACTATGTACTCAACAATATATATATATATATATATATATATATATATATATATATATATATATATATATATATATATATATATTCCATTTTAGATGGGGTTTGTAAAAGAAATATGACGAATTCGTTTTCCTGATTGGAATTTAGCAGCTTGAAACCTGTCAAAAAACTGAACTGAATTGAGAGTAATGAATCTAAGCAAGAAAATTTAAATTAATAGAAATTGAACAGGAAATGCGATAGAAATGATACAAAAAGTATGAAAAACAGGTAGAATCGGAGAAAAGTTTGAAACATTGAAAAATTTTCAAACGATGTTTCAAGTAGAGTGGACTTGATTGTAAGTTTAATCAGCTGATGACTGATTAATATTTGATTTGCAATCGGTCATAATGGTTCAACTTCTTATTGTGGGTAGAGAAAGGTGAGACTAACGGGAACTTGATGTGTTGGCTCGAAATCATTCTGGTGCTGGCCAATCTGTTGAATGGGTGGTTTTTACATTCAAACATTTCGAATTTATATGCTGGGGTGACTCTTCTTCTGAACCAGTGATCTTTTTGTGGATGATATCATCTCCAGACTATTTGATTGTGTTGTGCTATTCCAATACTTTCATGTAGGAAAAGAAACGATTTATTTTTTCAATGACTATTTTCGAGGGGTATCCTTGTTCACTCTAACCAATGTCTACCCACCAATTTCTTCGAAAGACCTTTCTTTCAAAGATCCTTCCTTATGCTTCTCACTTCATTGTCGATACTTTTACTGGGGTTGTGCACATCGATCAAGAGAAAGCAAGACATCAGGAAGATAGAAACGTGTTTGGACAAACCAATATGAAATCAAATGGCCTGGTGCTGAATAAATCCATTGAATAAACGTCAGTTCAGAGGAGAGCTCCAAGGACCCAGCGTAGAAATTTTTATGTGTGGAAACCACTCATCCAACAGAAAGACCGACTTCTGCTAACCGAAAAAGAGTTTTCTCGTAACTTTTAAACCAATTTCTGGAAAAAAATCAATACATCAAGTTCATCCCATTATTCTCTTTCCATCAGGGAGAGGTTGACTGATTGATTGGGAGGCAACTCGGAAATTCATGATCTGAAGACGATCGCGGTTGCTAGCAATCGAAATGTAGTGAATTCATTCGTCTTGAAACTTGACAACTCAACTCTCTTGACATATGATGCTATTTTTTGGAAATATTTGGGGATATCCTTGTACCAATTCTCCGCTGAGTTACTGCCTTCCAGAGGTTTCAATCTGTATGGATTATTCCAAAGAAGTCGAGTATATATTTTCCGATAAATATCCATAATTTGAATGAAGGAAATCCCACAAAATCTCTCATTCTTTGGATTTCCATTAAAAACGACTTTCCCAGATGAAATTTGCCAGGCTATTCCGGGCTTCGGGTGATTGAGATAAACGATTTCTACTGAAAGATACTTTTTTACAATCCCTAGAAAGTAGTATCCAACTGAGGCAAACCACTTCGAAAGCAAACCCCGCAAACAAGCGCGTCCATTTTACTCCCCAACTCTATAAATTATAACAACCCAACTCGGATAATCGATTAAACAAATCATTTGCACTTACACAATCCCATTGTCGACATGTTGATTAGGCATAATAATAGAGAAGAGGGAGCCGAATCACTTGGGGGATCGGGGTTACCGCATTGTTACAGCCCGAAGGGTTTGTTATTTTATGGGATTAGATTAATGACGAGAACATAACCTCACAACTTCCAAGGCTTGATTTTGTAAGGAATTCCAATTCATGGGAAGTGCGTTTTGTGTTGTAATAGGATGAGTGTGCCGTGCAATGTTTTTGGTGAGTGCTTCCAAATAGATGGTGTAACATTGATGGAGAATGATACAGTTGAAGCATGAGAAATGCATGGCTTGTATTGTTCTTGAATCGGTCACGGTCGAACTTCAAACCTTAATAGATTTTGCATATTATGGTCAACTGCACTTGAATCATAAAAACATCGAATAATACTCATTAATGATCTTCTATGACTATTTGAAAAAAACATCATAGTACAGGTAATAGGGAGCGACCTACTCGTGTCCATAATGCATAATTAGGCAGGAGTTATTTTATTTCATAGATAGTTGCAGTCTGACGTACTTAACCTAAAAACACAAAATACTTACAAAAATGGCGAACGGAAGTGCCGCCATTTTGTGAAAAACCGTTTGGGTCTGTATCTCTGTAACCGTGCACTTTAGGCCCACAATTATGACGACCTTTTTTATAGATAATTAAATTTCTTATCTTTTTCATTCAACAATTTTTTTCGTAGCACTTACCGTTCACGACTTACATTATTATTACTTTTTGTTTATTCACTTTTTTACCGATATCTCTTTAAATAATTGTTTAAACAATGAATTGTTTGTGATAAAACTTTAAATCG